>ONZK01001708.1:21723-60694 GCA_900322385.1 Pharnaceum exiguum | reverse complement strand
TGAATTGGAAGAGAAGCAAATAGATGAATACTTATATCGTACACCCGGTGTACCTTGCTCCGTACACCCTCTTTGTTTTATTTCTCTTGTTTTAGGCCCAATACTTCATAAAAAATAAAGGGTCCAATCTTTTATTCGTCTACATATAAAGGTGGGTGTACGGAGTAAGGTACACCGGGTGTATGATATAATTTGGAGCTTGTTTGGAACTCCGTACTTTGGTCTATGCTTCTCATGATTTGGAAGCTCATGTAATTCAGAAATTCCTGAGATTTTCCGTTTTTCTTTTGAAGGCTCCCTAGTCATATGTAAAAATTCCTAAATCCTGAGAAATAGTAGGAATTCCCTTTCCCGATTGTGTGGGAACTGTGAAGTTAATTACCATTTCAAGAAAATAAGTTCTTACCCTTCACTTTTTGCCTTGTTAACCACAGAAGCTGCAAGGCAGATATGAATATATGATTCGATGGAAAACGCTTATTATATTTCGCTTTCAAGCACACGAGATCAATAACTGGGCTTTAGGACCATTGCTCATAATTAAGGTGGACAATTGCTCGTCATAAGGGGAAGGGGGGGCTCAATTAGTTTTGCCACAATTAAACAAGGCGTTGCCTTTTCGATCGACATTAGTCTGTCAATAGTGGGGTATGAGTGTATGACTGCCAACTCAAGGCCTTATGTAATTGTGTACAAACATATGTAATACTGTTTGTTCCATTTTGCGTGACTGATTTTTCTGCAGTGAACTGCAAATAGGAAAAAATAGCTATTGAAGAAAAGGCCTTATTATTTCAGTGAATAGGATTGTAAGTTACTATTAAGTTTCCAGATCCCGCCAAAGCGTTTGTTTGCCAGCTTATTAATGTTATAGTAATAAAAATATAAAATGACATTTGCCAGCCTTTATGCAACAACTCCCTTCATTGTTACTTATGTATACGGAGTAATAAGGAAGAATTAGCTCAAAGCTTAACACCTGGTACCTGCTTGATGCTAATCAAGTGAACCTTCATAGACAACTACGCAATAATGGTACACCAAAAAAAGAGAAAAATGGTACTCCCTCATAGCTCTTCAATGGAAAATCAGTACTCCCTCATAGCTTTATGGCCAATCAAACCACATGAGGTGCCATGATGCACTTCAGGCTTCTTCAGGGCTACCCTCTTCATTGGCAGTGATTCTTCCATTGCCTTACAGCAGCTGATATGAAACCAGACCAATTTCATTCAATCAGGCAGGAAAGTTCTAAATCATGCATGGAAATTCTAACTGGCCAAGCTGCGACTAGGGTCCAGAGATAAGTTTGCTGGCACGAAGCAAGAACGAGCAACACTGACAAATGCAATGGCTAAAGCTGCTCGGAAGGACTAAAATGCTTCTTTTGTTACCCCTCCCCCATTTACACATTTTGTAATGATGTTTTGAGGCTCACGCATGTCTGAAGGAACTATGTTAGCCATGTACGCGCACAAATGCACAATTGAAGGCCAGATAACATTTTACACCTAGAGGAATGCAGATACCCGTAAAAAAACAGCTCTAGAGGGATGCAGGTGTACATCCTATATAATAATTTCTCTAATGAGAAAAAAAAATCCTAGTGAAGAAACTTTTATCTACTGAGTTGCAAACTTTCACTATTACTTTCCAATTTCCCCCTCACGCAGAATGAGAACATGGCAGGTGTTATACCTTACAAAGTAAACAGGAAATAAGAAAAACTGTTTCATACATTACCGTTGAAAACTGGTGTACCTAGCGAACACATAGAGGTAGCATAGCTCTGCACGTATTTCCGAAAAGCAAACTGCCTAGCACAATAAGTCAACCAAAATCGGGCTCTTTTGAAGGGAGTGACAGAAGCGCTTTAACCCAAGTGTTAATCAGCCCCGAATAGCCTGAAGATTCCTAGACAAGGCCATGCCGAATGTGATGAAGATATACAGCGGGCACAGGGCAAACACCAAATCTCTGATCCCAAAGGCTCAGCTCGAGCAACAATTATGATCAAAACTAGTTTAGTACATGAGCCCAGCCGAGCTCCAGCATAGTGGTACTCGGCTCTGCTCGTTTCCAGCCTAATGCAAGCACGTTGACCCTCAGTGCTACAAGACTTCTTCAATTGGTTGGAAACAGAGAAAACTAACCATGCAGGAAACCAATACAAACATGCAAGTACTTGACCTTTATTAAGTCATAGCAGCGTATATAGTCGCAAGAGGCACTTGGTGCATGCGCTTACATTCACGCTTAATCTGTGAAGCATGAATGAAACGATCCATGAACCTCATGTGCCCTCTCACGGGAGTAATATATCATCATATATAAAACATGGTCGTTCAGATGACAAATTCTTCTCAATGCTTTTCTCAACAAGAAGTAGATACAATACACATTTACCAAGAAATTACACTTGATTGTAGAGCACAACTTAAGCTTCCTCCCAACATGAAACCAGTATTCAGTACATATGATCTTTCTTTTGATAAAGATTCACAATCCTATAGCTGAACTCTGCCAAACCTCAATATCCAGTTGATCCTTTCTAGTGACAAACATCTTGCTACCACCAAACCTCAAGTTTGTGATTCTATTACCCCCCAAATCCTTAGCTCTTCCCATCACATTACTCTTGAATATCCTATCTTCAGATCGAACTACATTACCAGACGAACTAAGCAAAACCTCGGACCATAACTCAACATCCCCACCCTTACTAACAAAGACATTACCCCCATGACACTCAACTTTAGCACCAAGCCCTTCTTTCTTTGCACTAATCAGCTTTGTCCTGTTTCCTAAACAAACCCACTGACTATCATCACTCCCAAGCATTCTCATATCAAGAAAAAACACCTCACCCGAATTCACCCCAACCTTAAACATAGCCCCCGACGAGCTCGACACCGCTACATCAGCAAAACAATCCACATTATCCTTCAACTCCCAAACCAAACTTCCAGACCTAACATCCCACAACTTAATACTCCCTACAACGCCATTCGGTCCGCTATGAGACCCGGACGCCATTAACAGACTATTACTCGAAACCCAACTCAGTTTCGTCGAAGGGATCATCCCAGCATCAAATTCAGCACCATAAATCTCATTATTCGCAATCTCCGAAACCGGCCTAAAGCCACTCACAACATCATAAACCACAATAACATTAGAGTTCCGTCTACCCGACTCGAAACTAACAAACAACAACCCATTATCATCATTTGACCCAATAGCTTGCACATTTGAGCTAGACCTAGTGGAATTAACCCATTTCAAATTCTTTATCACAGCATCATTTTTCATATCAATAATTTCCAGCCCATCAAAATCATTTGCACCACAAGCAATAACATCAGGTGAAACAGCATACAATGAATCAATAGCAATAAACTGAGTCAAAACAGTTGACTTTCTAGTCAATGACCAGTCAAAGGTGGTAACTTTACAACCATGAGCAACATGAACATACCCAAACGACGTCGTTGAGATTGATGAAATTAAATCTCTACCATTTAAGGGTAAAAGCAACGATCTTTGTAGAGTATATGGGTTGAATTTAAGTGGGTCGGTGATGGATTTGGCTAAAAGTGTCTCAATCCCATAGAATTTTGATTCTAAAATTAGGGTTTGTAAGTCTAGGGTTTTATTGGGGAGGTTTCCTGTTCTGAGGAGAGAGAGTAGAGTTGAGAATAATTCTGGGTCTCGATCGATGAATATTGGGTCTGAATTTGAATTTGGGATTGGTGAATTTGAAGGTTGGATTTGGGACAGAAATGAATTTGGCCCAGCTTGGGTTAGGGTTTGTTTGGTTGTTTGGAAAATTTTGCCACCAATGTTTAGTGTTATGATTTTGGGGTCTTCTGGGTTTGATGGTTTCATTTGATTAGATTGTTAGTTGGATGGTTTTTTCGAAAAAATGAGGAAGGTGTGTGTTAAGTTCTTAAGGTAGTCTCTTTTGTTTACTTTTCTGAGACCAGGTTGTTAAGGTGGACTGACTTTGTTGTGACAAAAAAGGTGGCTTTATAAGGGATGGTTAGACTTTAGAGTGACCCATCTGGTTAAAAATCCGCTAGTAATATCCCCGAGGATTAACTAAGTTTTTTGCAAATAGAATTTAGAACAACAAGGTGTGCGACTTGAGTCATGTTTAGACGTAGTTGGAGCGCTCCGATGAACCAAACGGGTGACAAAAAAAATTTGGGTTTTTGAGAAAATCAAATCAGTGAAAGAAGATAATGTACAAAAGAACAAAGCATTCCTTTTGAGAGAGTCAATTAGTCCTTCAAGAGGGGGAAATAATGACTCATAGTCATATATACTACAAATATTACAAGTCAATTTCTACTCCAAATAGCCTGAAACTCTTTGGCTTCGTAGCACAATCATTTTCTGCTGCTGGTGCATCAAATAGCCTGAAACTCTTTGGCTTCGTAGCACTATCATTCTCTACTGCTGGTGCATCTACTTGGCAAGCTGCTCTAGTTTCTACTACTTTATCACCTGAGTTAGGATCTTGCCCCAGTGTGAGTACATCACTAGTGATTGAAATTTGTGTTGGTGTAGTTCTCGGGATTTCGCTTCCAATATGATCATTGTCAGTGACAATGTCAAACTCTCTTTGAAGAGGCTCAGCTTCTGCGTTACGCACAATGTCAAACTCTCTTTCAAGAGGTTCAGCTTCTTGGTTGCGCACAATGTCAATTAGGTGAATTCTACTGACCTCGTTACCACTATTGTCGTGCATCTTGCCTTCATAGAAAACCACCGTGTCCTTAGCTTTCAAGTCCTTCTCCTTGACAAACTTGTTCCACCCTCTAGTGAACACATAACTTTGGCTACTTTTCCAATAGCAATAACGAAACTTCCAATCCTTCATTGACCTGTCATAGAATGTGAGTTCAGTATCCTCTTCTGCGAGACTTGGACCAACACTAGCAACGCTTTTATCATCAGTAAAACACTTCTGCGCATATCTCTTCGGGATGACTAGTCGATTAAGCTTTCCTACATCGCTTGGTGTCAATTCCTTCCGAAAAAGCTCTTCAGGCATACAACCCTCTTTGTTCACTTGGATGTCACCAGAGTTTCCTTGGCTAGTACCCGCTTGCGCCTTAGAGCGTAAGAACTCGACAAACTTAGTTTCGTATATGCCATCTTTAATCATATTCAACAAAGCTTCTTGGGAAGATTGTTCTATGAACTCAAGCTCTAACTGAAACTTATCGCCCCACTGGAAATTTCGATTATTAGCATCATTATTGTTACCCCTCCGCAACTTCATAGCAGCAATATCATACGCCTTGGCCGCATCTTCAGCAGTCTTGAAAGTACCTAACCAAATTCTATTTTGGGTTGCATAAATTTGAGCTCCATAATTACCGTTCTGTTGAGGGACTACACCTTTGATTTTTGTACAATTCGCATTCGGTTTTTGAGTCTGAGACGATTTGCCACTGCTTGATGTTCTGGCTTTCTTCGGATTCGGAGAGTTACTGCTGGTTGAATCTGATGCTACTGTATTCGTATTCGTCATTGTGCTTGATTGTGCTTCCCCCTCTGTTGTTGTCATCTCTTCTGTAGTGTAATCAAAACAAGATACCTATAATAAACCAGAAAACAACATTATTGATGTTATTCATAGTTTACACAAACAATTAATTGCAATCTGTATATATACGTGAAAAAACATGGAAACAAAATTCACATACCAATTTTCTAAATCTGGGTATGACAGTAGTTTGTCACATTAATATGTACGTCGGCCTACTGAGTACTTGCAACAGAAAGAAATGAAGAAATAGGTTTTACAACAAAAGACTTCAGGTCTGCTCTATGTAGGTAGCAATTGCTTCTGTCATATTTTGTTTTGATTTGATTGATTAAATCTCGTTATGTTGCATTGGACTTATATCACATAAATGCAGATAGATTTCAAATTGAAAGTACCATCAACAAGAAATGTCGTACAAATGTGAAGATGCATAATGAGCATATCCGATAAAAACAAATCTGAAATCATCATAGTACAGTTAAGAGTTCTGCGTTACAAGAAAAGAGTACAATACAAACAAAACAAGAAAACAACAAAAGAGAGTACCGGTAGACTTCAAAATTCTCAAAAAGAAATAAAATAACACAAGAAGATAAGACTTCATCAAATTGCGTACAATGTACAAACTCTGAAAATTACCTGGAGATAAAACTTTAACTTCTACTACTATCAGAACCGTAGCAAAAGACTAGTAGTCTTGGAGTAAAAATCGTACTCAGGAAGCAGCGAACTTATTATTTACTGAGAGAAAAGAATAGACCATTGTTGATTTATTGCTTGCATGTTGAGAGACAAGAGGAAGAAATTAATATTTGTTTGATTTGATGATATGAGATGAATAATCTCAGACAGCAAATTCTGAATCTTTATGGTTTGAAAATATTAAAATTGACAACAAATTTGGTAACGGAGTTATTTTCGGTAATTGGAAGATACTGATGATTCTAACTTTTTTCTAGTATGGCAATTAACTAGACTGCAGTGACGTATTGTTTCCTATACTTGACACATTGATACTTTCATCAGTGGTCATAGTTTCCTTTATTATACTTCTAATCAAGGCTAGAATTTTTTCAATTTATGTCAAACAAGTGGAGACATCTCATTTCTCTTTTGCCTTGAGAAATTTCAAATATCACTAGCATATTTCTGTTTGATTTTGTAACATCTTTTTCAATTTGTTTTCTTGTTTCTTCACGTTTCTTGTTTTCATAAGAGAAAAGGTTATTTGGATTTTGGATAACATATATTTTGCTCTCCTTTTCTTGTACAACAAGATCAGTAGACATTACAAAATATTTCCTTTTCTTGTACAACAAGATCAGTAGACATTACAAAATATTTCCTTTTTTCTAACAATGCAGATACTTTTCTTTCTGGGTTTTTTTTTTTTTTGAATCTATTTGATTTTCTTCGGTCAAATGAAAGCCCTGCTCATAAAGAAAACACAAAAACATGAGGCTTCTTTTACTAAAACATAAAAGGGATAGTGATGAGGAAGAACATATACCCAGTAACGCAACAACATTAGAGAAAAAATTGAAGAGAATTGGAGGAAAAGAGTTTTCTCTAGGAGGAGGGGCTGGGAAAAAGATCAACTCCCTTCAATGTATTCACTGATTTTTTGTTCTTAAGGGGTTGCATTTTTATCTTTCAAAGTTGACTTGTGTATGTGATTTTGTTATTTTGTGAATAAAAGTTTTGAAATTACTAGATTAGTAAATAGTTGTTCAATATTGCTATTTTGGCAAAAACCACTTAAAGAATGGTCTATTGAACAACAACAAGCGAGTGTAATCCCCATTCAATGGGGGTGCTCGGGGGTCAGGATATACGCAACCTTACCATGGAGGTTTCATTATTGCATTGGAGTATTGACTTCCCGCAACTTCATTAAAAAATAAAACGTACATGAAAGTTTTCTTAGCCATTTTGCTATAGTCCATACTCACCTAAAGTTGAAAGATGGAAATAATTCTTTCAATTTTATCGGCATTAGACCCATTAAAGCACAGTCTATTAAAACATAAAGATTAGAACCTACAAAATAATAACAAAGAGTGACAAATGATCACCAAAATACTTAGAGAAAAAGCATGTCTTTAATTTAGAATTTCATCAAAAATAGATGATATCTAGACACCATTCATTGAACATAAAAACAACATAAATAATGAGAAACACTGCTTATTTCTATGTGATTATGGAGCCCTTTCAACAATTACAACTTGAGGCATCCTATATCACAAGATCGAGTTTGTTTGGCTAGTGCCATCTTAAGCCTTAGAGCGTAGGAACTCAGCAAACTTGGTTTCATAAGTGCCATCCTTAATCATAGTCAACAAGGATTCTTGGGGAGATTGGTCTATGAATTCAAGCTCCAAGTGAGATTTATCGTCCCGTGGAAAATTTCGAATATTGCTACTACTCCGCAACTTCATAGCAGCAATGTCGTAGGCTTTTGCGGCATCATCGATTGTTTTGAAAGTGCCTAACCAAATTCTAGATTGATTTGTGTAAATTTGAGCTCCAAATTTGCCGTTATGTTGAGGGACTACCCCCATATATGAGGTTGTGGCCTTCTTTGGAGAGTTGCTGCTGGTTGAATCCAATGCTTCTGTTTTCGCGATACTGCTCGATGGTGCTTCCACCTCTGTTGTTGTTGTCGTTCGATTAGGGTCATAACTCCGCAACTTCATAGCAGCAACATCGTAGACTTTTGCGGCCTCTTCGGCTGTTTTGAAAGTGCCAAACCAAACTCTAGAGTGAGGTGTGTAAATTTGAGCTCCATACTTGCCGTTATGTAGAGGGACTACCCCTAGATATCTTTTACAAGTTCCATGCTGTTTTTGAGTATCAGACTTGTCATTTGAGGTTGTGGCCTTCTTTGGAGAGTTGCTGCTGGTTGAATCTGATGATGCTTCCACTTCTTTTGTTGTCATCTCTTCTGCCATCACAACAAAAGCCCTATAAACCAGAAATCAACATTGATGTTATTCATAGTGTACACGAACAATTGACATATGTATATATACTTGAAAAAAACATGGGAAAAAATTCACACACCAACGATCAAATCTGGGTATGGCAGTAGTCACACTAATATGTGTATAGTGAATATTGTGCACCCTTGGCAACAAAAAGAGTGAATCGGAAAACAAGAATGTTTGTCGATAAGTTACCAACAAATGACTGATCGATAGCAAAGAAGTGGTGAAACTCTGCAGGTTACGTTCTTCTACTTGCAATCAACAACTTTTTTTTTGGTTGAGAAAATAACAACTAAAGCTATTACTCCGTATGAACAAGTGAACAACTTTAAAATCTCTTGCTATCTGTTTATCCTGTTACGTTGTTTCATCGAGAAAAACTCTCGTTCCGTTGCATTGGACTGATCACATAAATGGGTTTCAAATTTCAAGTAACATCAACAACAAATGTGTTACATACTTACATATGTGAAGATGCATACCAAATAAAAACAAATCTGAAATAATAGGAGTATACTAAAGAGTTCTAAGTTACAACTTATTGTACAAGAGAAGAGTACTAACAAACAGAAGCACAACAAAAGAGAGTATCGGTAGACTTCAAAGTTCTCAAAAAGAAATAAAAAAGAAGATAGACTTCAAAATGCGTACGAACTTTTAAACATACCTGGAGACAAGAGGAAGAATGATATTTGTTTGATGATGATAGCAAATGAATAATCACAGACTGTTAAACCCTTATAGGCAATTCGGGTTTACATAGGTTTAAAATATTGAAATTGACATCGATTTGGTAACGGAGTTATTTTCGGTAAGTAAACGGAGTACATGATATTAAAAGATACGGATGATATTTACTTTTTTTCCAGTATGGCAAATTGGCAATTAACTAAACTGCGATGAAGGCGTGAAGCATTGTTTCCTATACTTGACCTGCATTGTGGTCATAGTTACCTTAAGTACCCTGCTCATAAAGAAAACATACATACAAACGGCAAATTATACCATACAAACATGCTTCTCAAAAAAAAAGGAACAGTGATGAGGAGCAAATATATACCCCAGCAAGGCAAAAACATTGAGAATATACTGTACCTTTGCTCTTTTGAACTGGCTATTGTTGAATTATACATTGCTATGATGCGTACAGACAAAGGTGACCTATGAGTACATTGCACTAAGCAGTTAGTTCCTCTCATAGAAATGAAAATACTAAGCTATCCATACATTGCTATTCTAGCAAAATATAGCTATCCCCCTCAGGCCTCAACTATCATCCAACCTAGCTATTAAGAAAAGGAAAAATAATAAAAGACAGGAAATGGCTCTTATGGCTGCAATCTGCGTTTACATGTCAGTATCAAGCTACATTACATCCCCCGAATCCCTGAAGTTTTACGCAGGCAACCTTTCGGGGTTAGGGCCATTGGGGAACCAATAATATTATTGTGTTCTTTTGTTCATGTAACGAGAAAGTATCATCGGAAATGGACCATCCCGCAGACTTACATCTGCTTTGAAGGCCTATAGCCCTATACAACCCCAAACCAAACTAGCTCACACCCGACTGTATCGCCGGAAAGAAGGGCCAGTTCTCTCCGTCTTTCCCTACAACTTTCTCATTGGCCCACCAGTCAGAGCGGATATAGGGTCTATCCGAATCTGCAACCCCATTTACAGGGTCGAAATTGAACTCCTTTATGGACCCAAGGGAAGCTGCTCTCTGCTTGTGGTGCCGCTGCCCTTCTTCTCCATTTGCCAGTGTCTGCTCCGATGAGCTACACACACTGACCATATCATTATTTGTGTCATCTTCCCTATCTTCTGAGTTTTGTAGAGCTTTAGGCAATGCTGTTGGCTTCTTTTCCACACACCTGACGACATCCTCTGCAGTCAGTTCAAAGGAGACGCGATGATCGACCACAATATCATTGTTTCTGTGTCCACTTCCCATATTCGGCAAGGGTGAAATAACAGAATCTTGGCGATCCAAAAGGAAGTTGTCTCGAGACCTGGGCCAGACAGGATCCGGGGTGACAGAACCTGATACTTGTTGTGACCTCCACTCACCATTGGCCCCCGATTGAAGGGTTAGGAGCTTGGGAGGAACTCCGTACCGTATATCAGGGAGGTAAGGCACTCCACCGGGAATGTCACGGTCAGGAAAGGGAGACGATGTGCCTGAATTGGAAAAGGCCGAACCAGGAGAGATCAGGGGGCCAACAGGGCTTCCAGGATGCAGGAGATAAGATTGAAAGTCATAGTGCGAAGCCGGGAATCTTGGACCAACATCCCCATGTCGGTGATACGGGTCAAGAAGCTGAGCGAAAGGGACTTCAGGAGAGGAAGGAGTGGTTAAGTGAATAGATTCGGGAGGAGGGGTGAAAGGGGCAGTTGAAGGTTCGGTTGTATAAGTTGAGAAGACAGGAGGTGTGACTAACTGAGTCTCATGCGCATATGGACCTATGGAGAACATCGAACGAGGACCACCTGGGGAGTACATACTAGGGGAGAAAGAGTTAGGGCCCACCGAAGTTGCAGGAGAATGTAGGCCAGATGGAGGTTCTGAAGGAAGAAATGAGGCTGGTGACGAGGGTGGGGCAACAAAAGGAATTCTGATAGAAGGAGGTTGAGTAGGATGTTGAACTGGAGCATGTGCAGTTCCATTGGGTTGGGGAGTCGGCTCTGGGACTAGAACAGCATGTCCAATCCGCTTGTTGTTCTTTTGCGAGCCAAAACACCAGTACACGCTCCAACAGCTGCTCCATCTCCTTTTCTGCCAAGATATGAGCCAGTAAAAGTTAATTTTGTAATTCAGTCTTCAAGTTCATTTGACAATTGACACTAGGGCCTCACCAGATACAAGGAGTCAAAAGCGGGCAAAGCAAGCCATTAGGCACACTTCAAATCCAACGTGTCATGAAATATATGGTAAAAGGAGATCTAAACATGAATAATAACTCGGAAGTATCATTTCCACCAATCAAATTTGCATAGTTCAAGCATTGAAGGACTACAAGAAACAGAAAAGGAAGGCAAGAAATCCCAAACAGATTCTTCAATGTCTGTTGCACCGTAAAGTGTAAATGAACTGTTTCCAAACATGTTCTCCGGAGCATGTAACGTATGTTTTAGAAAAGACAAGATTTTAGCATAATCACATCAGAAGAGACGTTACAACAGAAAACACGTGAAAGTACCCAATACAAACACATCACCAGCTAAAGAACAGCCTACTAAAACATTAAAATTCAGAACCTACAAAATACAAACAAAGAGTCACAAGTCACTAATATACTTAGAATTTCATCAAACGATATCTTGTGTTTTTTCCTACACTTCGTCTGACCATTCATTGAACATAGAAGCAACAGAAATAATGAGAAACACTGCTTAGAGCCTCTTTCTATGTGATTAAGGAGCCCCATCAAGGTAGCCAGCAAATACAAGTTCTGGCATCCTTGCTGACCAGTGACTGTAAACGGTCATTTTAGATTACTGATAACATAACGGCTTTCCGACCAAATGCACGGTGAACCTTATTTTGGTAGAATCATGACTTATTGAGTTTTTCTTCACGTTTCTCTTACTTACATGAAAACACCGCACCATCATAATTACAGAAGAAATCTTCAATCATATAAGGAAAGACAGTTGACCGCCTGCGATGAAGGCAAGTATGTCTGCACTGCCTCCATTAGTGAAGAACACAACACCCTTAGTTCTTTCTACAAGCACAGGACACCATCAAATTCATTCAAATGCAATGATCAGAACTCAGAACTCACAACTCCATAATGTCCATATGCCTAATCCTCAATAGTCAATAATCCAAAATCAGTGCCCTGAGATACAAAGCTGATTTCTATTCAAGCAACTCTATAACAGCCTTTTTCATGCATACACAACAATTCCAGTTTATAAAGTCTTGTTACTTAAAACAATACAGGACTAAGAAAAACTAAGTCCAAGACCATGGGAAAATGATTGACACCCCTTGTGAGATTTCATTGGAGCGCTCAACTCAAACAGCCTAAATTTGACTTCAAAAGAAAGAAAGAAAAAACCAACTCAAATCATTTAACACAGCTGAAATTCACAACAGCAAACAATAAACACAGCCATACTTATACCACCTACTGTAATTGTCAATCAATATTAAAATCATATCTTCTTCTTTAGCTAAGTTGAGTAAGAGCTACACAAAATGAACCACAGATCTCAAAACAGCACAAAACTCAACAAACAAACAAACAAAACTCACTTCACAAGATCACTAACAAACCAACACAACCAAAAACAAAAACCAACCAACATAAAGGAAACAAAATATAACAAAAGAATTGAACTTTTTACTATGATCACAGAACTAGTACCTGAGAAGGAGGGGAAGGTGGGACCCGAGACTCAGCAGAAGCGATCGCAGTAGCAGCTGCGTTGATAGTCTCTAAAGCACTGTTATTTACACTTCTCATCATCTCCTCATTTCTGCTCATTTCACTAACTAAACTAACTACCTCCTCCTCTACTCCTTTCTCTCTCCAACAAACCAATACAAACAAATGTTAATGAATGAATTTGATGATTCTGAACACAACCCAGATGTCAAAATCCAATCTTTAGCAATACCCAGAAGCCAAATTCCAATCTTTTATGTAAATGATTACTTACAGAGAGAATTTGGATGAAAATAAAAAATACCCTTAAATAGAAATTTATTTATCAAAGATCTTAAATCTCTATGCACTTGTCTCACTTATTTGAGCTATATATAAAAATTATTATATGTTTTTTTTTTGTGACTCACTAGTGTGTGTGTCAAACACGGCAATGACTTGATTTTGATTAATAAGAGAGAAAAGAAATGAAATCTGAGCTAAAAAGCAAAAGAGTGAGTATATGTATATGTAAGCCAAAATTAAAAGGGTTGATTTGATTTGATGTTAATAATAAAATGTTAACGTTGAGGTGTGATTTAATGCAATGTAATGTATTTGTTTTGTCACAAGAATGCCCTTGTTAAAATGGTTTAATATAAGGTGTGCCATGCTATGATGGCTAGAGAGCAAGAACCTTGTGAAGAGGTTTTAATGTGTCACTCACAAATCAAGTGATGGAATATAAAAATTTATTATGGAAGAGAATTAAATGTTGTCACTCAATTTGATCTTTTTTTAACACTGCCCCTGCCTCTCCCCCATTATTAGATGCACATGATAGGGGTAGGATTATAAAATTTGCAAGTGTGCCAAGTGTCCTACTATTTCCTTTTTCTTAAATTTTGTGTGCAACTATTTTCCTAGTTTTTCTACTACTATTTGTTTTCCACAAGATTTTTTATACCTTTCGAGCTCAAGGTTAATCCATACTCACAGTTCGTTACTATTTTCTTAGTTTGAATAGGTTGTTTTCGGTGAATTTTCTTGTATTACAATTTATAATAGGTGGTTTACGAATTTTGTTGTATCGAAATAAGATCACTTTCAAAAAGGAGATTTCTCGTATCTACCAAAAATAGCTTACAATAAGTTTTGATTTAGATAACATCCCATCTATTGTAAATTTGTAATACTAGCATTGTTGCCCGTGCTATGCACGCGTGGTGAGTTTAAACACAACACTACAACATTCACCAAGAATTGTTTGGTGCAGACCATTAAAAACACTTATTCAAACAAATATTCATCAATACAACCAATATAGTTCTGAATAAACATCGTTATTTGGTAGATATGTCAAGATTAATGAAAAAACGTCATTACTTCAACACAAATCTTGAACCCGTATCATATATAAGACTGTGTAATAATAACCCTCGAGTAGTTATAATAACATCTTGGATAAACATTAATGACCCCTCGGGTAAACATTGATGATCTTCTTACCCAGTCTCATATATGTAAGGGGTTGACACAAATTTTTCTCTTACATTAATGTTACGTGAAAAAACTTAACCAGTACATAACATTAAAATCAAAATCAAAATCAAAAAATATACCTATGACAAAAAACTTAAAATCAAACTTAATGTTGGGCTTGGGTTTCGGTGCACTTGCAAATGAGTAAGGACCGACTATCACAAGAAGCCCATTTGTCAATTAAGTTAAACTTTAGATTAAAATGACTGAATTAGCCTTGCAAAACAATTCTCAACTTGCCCAAAACTTGCTTTTTTATATATGTAAAGATGTGCGATCGGACTCAAGTTTATAGCTAGATAAAAAAACCATAGACAATAAATGACTTCTTTTTTTTGTTGCACATGATTTTCTTGATTTAAAAGAGCTTCATTTGTTGTAAGAATCATTTAATAAATGCAAAAATTGAACACTTCAAGTTTTATGTAGAAATACGGGCTTTGTATTAATGTATTTTATATTGTTTTACCCTCTACTCATTTAATCGATATCTACTTGATTTCAATATTTGATATTAAAGATACTTTTATTGTCACATATTAAATATTGATGATTTTGAATTTTAATGTTTTAATTTAAATGATTTTTTTCCACGTTCTTTAAAATGCGCAGTCAAGCATTCACCCAAAAAAAAAACAAGCATAAGATTATCAAGCCAAGGCGCCAAGCAAAGCTCGCATTCTTGAATAATTTTGGTGGGTTAGTTGTTATTAGTCTACTATACAAGGGTGATTATGTCCAATTAATTAGTAGGGACCGCGAAACGTCTATCTCAAAGTTAAGACAATTTAAGCTAGGTACAAGTATTAGTTGCACTTTAATTAATTAGCTAATTAGTGATTGATTTACCGAGGCAAGACTAGAGAGCAAAGAAAAGCTTCTAATCTAGCTTTTGTCAATAGTGTGCACGTGTGCCCATCCACTTCTCGATGGCTTATGGTGAGAGCATTAGGGTCCCACTTTAACCCCAAATATAAGCTTCTAGCTTTACAATCGCACGGTTGGTTTGGTTCATCTACTTTAGCGTTCCAGCTAAAGCAAAAGTTGGCCTTTCTAAGCTCAGCCTTTTCGACCTTTTGCCTCATATAAGCATTTTCGGATGATTATCATTATGCGGTTCACTTTTGCTACAAGTTTTAATTTTACCCTGTGGAAGTGTGGAGGATGATAAAGTTTATTCTCGTTACAAAGGAATTAAAGGTTTTGGGGTACATGTGATTTCAACGTGTACGTGAGTTTGCGTAGCTTGCTAAATTTTGCTAAGATTTGCCTTTCTATTGTACGAACATTCGAAGATGATCGAAAGCAACTTTTTAATTACTGAGATCACCCATTCAGTCTTTCATACTACCTAAAGTTAGTAGTAAAAAGTGAAAATTAAGCACACCGCTTACATCATGAGATGAAACTTTTTTTTTAAAAAAAAAAAGAAGTTATGTTCTCTGATTTTGACTTCACTTCAAAATTCCCCATTTGTAAATGAGAATTACACAACAATTTCAATATATTATTTTTTTATGGCACAATAATTATAGATATCTACACGCAAAGACGCGCTCAATATTTACATATTATCCTCTTCTTTTTTATACGTTGTAGTATAGCATTTGAGAAGTCAAAGTTTAGCAATATAATAAGAGGTCGATCTTATAGTAGATGACTGCTAGTTAATTTTCTTAAAATTCCGAGAGCAACGTAACCTCAGAGTAGAGACTAGAGAGTAGGCTAGCACGAGGCTGCCAAGCACGCAAGCAGCATCTTCCAGGAAATAAGTGAGCCTATGCACAATCCTTGTTCCCTTGAGAGATCTCGACACGCAACAAATGCTTCTGTGTATTTTCTAGGCTCCTACAGTCTGGTAAGCCTATGGCGGGCTGTTCACCTACATCCACTATCCTATCCTTTCTGCTCTGTACGTGAACTTGGAATGCCAATTGCCAAGCAATCTTTGTACATTTCCCTCTTTCTTTTCTTCCATAATTTCTTTTTATGTTGACAACGGATACAAGTACCGGAATAAACCCGATTAAGAAACTAAAAACTACAAAGGTTAATTCCCGTTTTCTGGCCTTAGATAGCCAGGATATGTGCTACCCCTTTATCGCCCGAATGTTTAATTCTATTCGCTTCGTGAATTTCTTTACTTCTTATAGCTAGATCAGTTTAATTCATGAGTTATCGGTTCAGTTCTATACTTCTATAAACAGTATCATTGGTTGGAAAAATGACCATCTGAAACACTTTCTCGTGCTCAATTTTTTTATTGACCTAACTTTGAATCAATTTGAGTACAGCAAAATACGCGCGTAACCTTATATTAGAACCACTTACCCCTTTCACCCTTGGGTGTTAACACTGTTACTCCTTTCTTGGGGTGACAATACACTTATACAGTATACACATATTACACAATATTCTACAGTGAAGTGACTATTAGGTCCACACAGACAACAAAGAAAGAAAGCAGTATAGCCGTCATAAACTATCAAAGATTGGTTGAATTCTCAGTGCAATAATATATTCCTTTCAAACCCTGCTGGAAACCGAGGAAGGGTGATCATGCGCTGTGGAAGAAGGATATCTTCCTAGCAAGTTAAATATTAATGAGCTGATGAGGTCAACGCGAGGGTGGAAGTATGAATCAAGCTAAAGTGTATTTGGATTAAGATAATTTACACTAACCATAAGAAGATCTCAGTAGATAAGAGCTGTACTCAACAACTCAGTTTGACATTAGCTTAATAAACTAATCACACCTTGGGCTAATCCCATTATGAAAGGAGATTTTGTTGATTTGTATGCTTTAGTTTATTTTCTTTGAGCCAGCTTCGTAGCTGCAGCCTCCAAGCTAAGTAATGATGACTTCCTGTGACTAAGGAAATCATCAGTTAATTTACCAAGCCTCCAAGAGGTGTCATATGAACAGTTTATTGTTTGATAATTGAAAACTCTCAGCTACGCAAAATGATTCTTAAATAATTGTTTGTGGCTTTGTGCCTATCTGTCACTTTTGTGCACGGTTACACACAAGAAGACAAATAGCTAAAGCGTATGATGACCACTATCTTAAATCTGTATAGTTGGATCACTTGGATGAAACATGTCAAGCTTTGGACTGTTTCAAAAACGAGTCACTCGTACGAGAATAAATCAGTCGTTTTCGAGGAACGTTTTCTTATCGGTTTGATCACACTTCAATTCGGTGAACTGTTGAAGCCTAAATTCTGTTAACTTTCAACATAGTACCATCCTTTTCGAGGAAGCACAACTTTCGTATAATGTGAAACATTCTTGAGAGGAATGAAATATTGATCAGATGTAAAAAAAAAAAAAAACAAGAACGAATTGCCAACATGAAACTGTAACCTCGTCCAATAATCTGATTATCTGAGTTGCTATAACTTTGCTTCTAATGTACACCAGGTATCCTTCTCAGTAACTTATTAAACGAAGGTTTCATCAATGTAAAAGAAAAAATGGAAATCATGAGGCAGATCATTTCCACATCTTGTTTTCTATAGTAAACATCAACTTCCCAGCAAAACCATTCTACGCTGCCAAGCTCTTTGAAGCAATCTCAAAAACATTCTCCGAGAGACCGTTGGCAGACATGATCATCTCCAGCTGAGCCTGTTGGTACAAGAACGCAACTCGTTAATCTCGAATCAAGTTAAAGTATATCACATCCGCAGAGCATAAACACATCAAAAATTGAATACTTCACCTTTGCAAGGTTTTGCCTGGTTTCATCATAACGTTTCCAACGAGAGAAAGCTGACACCATCCTAGAAGCAACCTGAAGTCCAAAATAAACAAACAAGATCAGAATCAGAACATCAAAAGGTGCAGCATTGAAGTGATCGTGTTCCACAGTGGCGGATCTAGAAATATGCCCTGTCACTTATGCAATACAAAAGGTGTCCCGAACCATCAAAGTAGTAATCCTTTAGAAACTTTCACCAAATCTATAGGGAAAACTTTCTAAAATAAAAACTGACGAAGTGTGCCCACGAAGGTGTGTCCTCATTAAGGCTGAAGGTTGATACACTGTCAAGTACTTATTCACTTCATCAAAGACCACCTTGCACATGTTATTTTCTCTAATTTTCATGCATTTGGCATTGCATTTCAGCTTATGAGATAAAGCAACGAACAGCATACCTGAGGATTTATTTTGTCTAGCTTCACCACAATCTCTCCCAAAAATCGATATCCTGAACCATCTTTGGCGTGGAAGTTCACAGGAGAACCACAAAATCCTCCTATCAATGAGTACACCTGTCCCATAGGAAAGATACAGGTTAGAACAGCTCAACTCTAGATTAAAGGTCCTTTTCCACCGATGCCAGGATCCATACCTTGTTTGGATTGCGAAGGTCAAACGCCGGATGCTCTAGTAGCTTCTTAACATTCTCAACATTGTTGGGAATGTCAGATACTGCTTGTAGCGCCAACCATTTGTTAATAACCTTTAAAAACACGAGGACGGAAATAAGTGAATGAATAAAAAATGTAGTAGTAGCTAACCTATTCGAAAGGTAAAATGTAATCACCAATGTTCTAGAAATCTGGTTGAATGAGAGTAAGAAAAAGAATTTAAAAGAAAGGGACTCAAATCTTAAGAACCGCTACTGTGGGAACCTACCAAAAAGTCATGCTGCCACTTGCTATAGAAGTCAGCTAGAACCTCATCACGGTTTTTGCCAGGGCTCTGGGCAATGGATGCCAGAGCAGAAAATTGCTCAGTCAAGTTTGTTGCAGCTTTATACTCATGGAGCGCAAGATCAATGCAATCTGGGTCATCAAGGGACGCAAGATATGCTGCAGCACAATCAAATACAAAAATTAGTGGATGCCTTTTAATCTCTACCATACTTAAAGCATGTTGCACTCACCAAGTGAGATGTTTTTTAGTGCTCGTCTAGCCAACTCGGTGTGGTTAAACTCATATTGATTGGAACTCCTGTTTTCTTGTACCTAATAACAGTCAGAGACGGATCAGAACTCAAACATATTCACAATAGCAGTGTACATAAATTATCAAAACTTAAACACCTCATGAAATGATGAAAAGGGATACCGTGGCCATGAGTTCTGATTTAAGCTGAGAAGCAAGCTGCTTTCTGATAAAACTTCGCACTGCATGGACGGCGTCAGGATCAGCAACTTCCATCAAGTCCATGACTTCACCTTCACCAGGAAGAGTTATAGCCTTCGAAACGAATTCCTTCATATTCAATACAGGAGAAAGAATCAGATTAGCAAGCATGTCTGTGAATATATACAGAAGAGAAGAGAGGTACAATATGCAAGACTTTTTACACACCTTGTCCAAACTTTTGTCACAGAGAATGCTCTTTAGCCCATTCACAAATTTCTGATCTAAGACCAAAGGCTTATTTTGTTGGAAGTCCGCAACTAAGCTAAGCATAAGCTTCCTCGCCAATAATTGTCCAGCCTCCCAACTACAGCACACAGGACAACATACAAGAAGATGATGTCACAACGACCTCAATTCGAAGTCTTTATGTTCTAGGTGGTATACAGAGCAAACATACCGGTTAAATTCATCAGAATCATGGGCAAGGAGGAAAAACAGATCACTTTCAGAAAGATCAGATTCAAGACGAATAGGCGCACTA
Organism: Pharnaceum exiguum; assembly: GCA_900322385.1. Taxonomy (NCBI): domain Eukaryota; kingdom Viridiplantae; phylum Streptophyta; class Magnoliopsida; order Caryophyllales; family Molluginaceae; genus Pharnaceum; species Pharnaceum exiguum. The sequence continues at coordinate 40,584 of ONZK01001708.1, read as the reverse complement.
AAGCCCCTCAATAATGATGGAACTGGCTGCTCAGGAATGTCAGTAAACACGAACTCTTCTTCCTTCTGCATGACATCCAAAAATTACTTCAGTCTCCAGAGATATTGTTAGATTCAATTGCTATTAACATCCATTGATTAACAACCTTCAAAGGTACAGAGAACTAGTAATACCTTTGTAACTCGAAGGACAGTTGTGTAAGCCGGCTGACCATCAATAGTCACCGACTCCAACTTGCCATCATGATTAACAGAAGAAAGAGGCATGTCTTTTCCATGGGAGTCAAGCAAACCCATGGCAACTGGAATAAACATGGGCTCTTTAGTAGGCTGACCTGGAGTTGATGGTACCTCTTGCCTAAAGCAGAAATCTGTTAAGACAGTGGAAAATAAAAAAAAACGAGGAAAATAGATATTGACATGTAGTAAACGTACTTGAATTTCAGTGAAAATGTGCGTGCCTCAGCATCATAAGACGAAGTAACCTTCACAGTAGGTGTCCCAGCTTGCGAATACCTTTATGATTAGGTTCAGATAAGTCCAAACACAATCAACAAATTCCAGACTACTAAGAAGCCAGAGAAACAGTTTAGATGACACACCAAAGCAAGAAGTTTGCAAAGTCAGCATTATTGGCATCTCGCATGGCAGCATAGAAATCTTCACAAGTCACAGCTTGACCATCATGTCTCTGGAAGTACAAGTCCATGCCCTGATAACGAAAAGAAGCAAGTTAAGAGGATGCAAAGACAGACAAGGGCAACCAAATTGAATGGCAACTTAACCTACCTTTCTAAACCCTTGAGTTCCCAGTAAAGTTTTATACATCCTGACAACTTCTGCTCCCTGATATAAAATTTAAGGAAGAGTCATCAATTAAATTCGAACTTCATAGAAAATTCTTCTTACCACTACGCCACTCCGTACACACACTACGAAGGTTTGAGAAAAAGAAGACACCCCAGGAGCAGGTTGGAACTGACAGTTACCCAACTAGGGAAGATTTAATAAGAGTGCCACGAACCTTTTCATATACCTGCCACAAAGAACCCAGGCTGCATAAGTATCTGATGAAACAGACAATATCATTTAGTGAAACATAAAAAATTTCTTCAAGAATAGCGAAATCATACCGTGACTGTAATTTTCATCAGAAAGCATCAAAAGAGAACAAATCCAGTCACCAGCCACGCACAAAACAAATAGTCAGTACAGACTAACTAAAAGCAGTAACTACAAACAACACAAAAGTAAAATAAACTTGCAAATGTCTAGTACACAAAACCTTACCTGTATAGAAATTGTCCATCTACAAAGAAGAGAAAAAACACAGTCCATCAGCTCACTTAACAGAACAGGCATAAGTTCAATAGGAAATGAGAAAAAGGGTGAAAAGAGTAGCTACCTTAATGTAGGAATGTGGTCGCACAGGATGAGCCATGGGACCAGCATCCTGAAGGAACAAAAGGCCACAATCACATTCAGATGATCCTAATTCATCGTTCTCATACATTACCGTTAAATATAAAAGTGAACATCAACATTAGTGCATTCGATGTGATTATATCACACATGAACGAGCATGGTTGACACTCACAAACAGAGGACCTAAATGCTCATTAAAGGCTGAAATTACCTGTGGATACTGATAATTTCGAAGCTTTGAAACATCAGCAATCCGCTTTACAGGGCGGCATCCCATGTCAGAGGAAAATTCCTATGCAATAATATGAGTGATTTAGAGACAGAAAAACCACGGCTCCAGGTTACAATTTTGACTAATTTACAAGCACATTTTGTAAACATAATAGGGAAAAAACAAGAAAGATCTCAATTCAGGGCAAAAACCTGATCGCGGAAGACAGTTAATCCTTCCTTCAAACTTAACTGGAACCAGTCTCTGCAAGTCACCCTACAATAAAAGATAGCTTGTACTCAGCCAAATAAAATGATCGCCCACTAAAAATAATGGACTTAACAGAAGAGACAACTCACCTATTACCAGTCCAGTTGTGAAAATACTACAGACAAACAGAAAAGCCATCATTAGTGTGATGTCGTGAAGTAAAGATTAACACCAACTTTGCTCTGCGTTTCTCATGAAGCATACCTCATGGCCAATTACTCCAAGAATTGCATCATAATCTGCATCTGTAGCAGTCTCTGGTGATGCCAATACAAGCTTAGAGTTGAAAATCTGCAACAAAAGTTGTGTGAGTAAAACCAGCTCCAGAAAATATGTTTAAAGACAGAATAGCAACGTAAAATGGAACTTTCACATGCTTACATTTAAGCTCTTGTTCTCCATGGCACCCCTGCAAAGCAACCGCCCAAGAAAAGAATTAAACATTTTCAAAAAAAGATAAAAGATAAAAGGACCTAACTCATTAAATATTTTGAAGTCATACTACTTACATGTTGAAGTCCGGAACAGCAACTATATTGAAGAGATCCAAGTCATACTCAAGACCGAAGACCTGTATGAGAGAACTATTAGTAAAATTGATAAACATATTCTTTAATGAATTCTCACATGCAAAATAGTTCAGGGTTACTGACATCCTCATCCCATTTCATGGCTGCCTTAAGAGAGTACATGGCATGTGCTGTTTTTGGCAAGTCGTCAGCAGGAGTCCAAATTCTAAGAGACACCTCGCGGCCAGAACGAGTAACAAATGTATCATCTCTGCTCTCCAACTGACCAGCTACTAAAGCAAACAAATAACATGGCTTCTTGAATGGATCCTCCCACACGGCAAAATGCTTGCCACCCTGTAACAGAAATATTTGGAATATAAAACATCACAATTTTGATACAGTAACCTAAAAGACAGAATCCCATTGGCTTATGAAGTATGCTCACCTCAATGTCCCCTTGACCAACTAGATTCCCGTTGGAAAGTAAAACAGGATACTTGGATTTGTCCCCTTCAATGCGAACCGTATATTTAGCCATAATATCAGGCCGATCCTAAAAACCAAAAACACAGAGAAACCTTGGCATTAGCTTTAACACAAAAAATTCACATCATCATTAGATTAATCAATATAGGAGGAGAGGAATAAAGATAGAAGAAGAATATGACTGAAATATATGAACCAACATCTTTGAACTGACAAATACTAACCTGAAAGTAAGTTATTTTACGAAACCCCTCTGCTTCACACTGTGTACAGAAGTTCCCAGATGACTTGTATAGTCCCTGCAATGATAAATAGTAAATATATAAGGTAAACAACCATTATTCACAGCTGGAGAGTTTATGTAGGACATCAGAGACTCAGAGAGCATTTTCAACCTCTAATGATGTGTTGCTCTGGGGGTATATCTCCGTAACAATTTCCAGAGTGAATGTACTACTTGGAAGTGAGGGAAGAGTAAGATGGCGTGCATCAACATGGTATTCTCCCTCCTGAACCAATGAGAAAAACTCGAAGATAAGTAAAACATCATCATACGAAGAATTGTGAACCACTTACATTAGATTGCAAATAACATGCGACTACCAACACGTTTAAGTTCCCATACAAGAACAAGAACAAATATAATTACTTCATTCTCTGAAAATGCACCAATATGACTTACCTTAAGCTCTTTTCCATCAACCTTGACAGAGACCAGCTTCAAATCTCGGCCATCCAGGACTAGAGGTGCAGAAGCAGTGCCTGATAAAGGAGCATCAAAGGTTAACAAGACAATAATTAAGCTAAAGAATGCATAGTCAATGGAAACAAAATACTCCAATACCTTCCAGACTAGGGATGACAGATATCTTTGAGTCAACAAAAGTCTTATCTTCATCTAGCAAAAATTTCAGTTCCACCTGCAGAAAATAACGATTGTTAGGTCATAAAAAGCACTAATTTTGTTTTAGAACAACAAGAGAACTACTATAATTCGAAGACATACAGTGTCAAAGTAGTAATCAGGCTTCTTGTAGTCCTTCAGAAAAATCTCTTTTGGTGCTTCCATTGTTAACTCCTCGGTTTGCTTAGGTAACGGCTCAGTTGCAACTGAACAGATAAGTCTTCTGTGGAATTCTCTACTCCGCTGAGGAAACAATCAAGCATTAGTAAACAGAATTCAACTAGAAAAATCCACAAGCTCACTTTCCAAACTCCAAACATTAAGAACTTACATATAGCAACGGATACGAAAACTGATAATTTCTCCGCGGAAAAGCCTAGAAAAATACCAGGAAAATCACTTAAATCAGCAAGGTGCCACAAGACAAAACTGAACAACACAACAAGTGAAGTGCCAATGCCAAACAAGCTCAAACAAACGAATTCAAAAGTACCTCTAAACTAGTAAAACTTCTACTATATCTAGTGAGACTCCTTGCTGAAAGCTGCACAGAATTAACTCGGCCCGATACTTGAAGCTGCACCAGCATCATAAACATCAATCAAAATCCAAAACAAATACACACCTACCTATTCAATCAATTATTATAGAACAACAACAACCGAGTGTAATCCCATTCAATGGGGGTCTTCGGGGTCAGGATTTACTCAACCTTACCCCTATTTAAGAAAACAGAGAGTTTGTTTCCAAAGATTTGATCCTAAATGCATTGCTGCATTGAAGTATTGACTTCCCGCAACTTCGCTAAATTAGAATAGAACCATAACAAAAAAAAGTTTCAAACTTTAAGCTAAGCATCTATCATTGACTTATCAAAGTCAACACTCAACACAATACTATTTTCACTTCAGAGTTCAGACCATCTTTGTATCTTTATTACACTACACTACTCAAAAGTCAAAACAGCACAAAACTGATCATTATATCAATCAAATAACAAACAATATTATGATAAAAATTCAAAAGGAGCAAAAATTAGATAGATAAGATAAGATAATCACAGGGAAAGAAGAAACCAAGCCCAAAAAACTCGCCCTTGAAAAAGCAGGACCTCTGCAACAAGAAGGAAGTACCAACCGAGCCATATCAACTGAAACAATTAATAATTATCCAAATTTATGAACCAAAATCCAATCTTTCTTTTCTGGGTATTCACAAAATCACATAAACATAAATACCCACAAAGGAATTAAGCTATATTATCAAAAACTAAGAGATACCCAGATGGCTAAAACCCCTTTTAGTCACAGTAAACCTTAATAATAAATAAACAAAAGGGGGGCAAGTGAATGAAATGAAAAAAGCCCTATATTTATATTTGTCTTATTATTATAATATATGGGTTTTGGATAGTTTGATTTATGGTCAAGAAAAATACACACATACCCATATGACCAAATTCAAAAAATTAAATGATTATAATTAAGATTAAAAATAAATAGTTTGAGAAAATAGAGAATTGGGAAATTTACCTTAGGATGATGATGATCAAAGAAGGGGAGAGGAGAGAGAGTGGAGTGGAGAGAATAATGTGATTGTGATGGCGACACAAGTGAGAGATTAACGAAGTGACAAGCAAAGATCTAATTGTGTTTTTATAGTAATGAAATATTCTGAATATTTTTTTTGATAATGTTAATTTTAAAAGATTTTTTAAGTTTAAAAGTGAAGTGCCGTAGGTAAAGGTGACACCCACCAATTAATGGGCGAGCTTTTTAAGGTTTTGTTGGCCTGCTTTGTTTTTTTGTTTTATTTTACTTTCGGATAAATATCTCTTCTCATGATTTTGTGTTTTTGGATATGGAAAAAAATTGGTGTAAAATGTGATGGAAAAAAGACGGATTTATTAAGGACTAAACTGAGGTTATTAATAACCAACGGTAAGTCAGTAGTCATTGATTTATATTTACTGTCATTAATCATTGCAGTCTTATTTATGAATCGGGTTTACACAAATTTTGTTGAGATGTTATGTTACCGATAAGTTCTAACACCTTAAAATTAGAGTTCAGCTCGTTTATTTTAGAGACCGTTCTTTAGAGCTCAACTGAAATAACTGAATAGAACTTGAGTGAAACTTAAAAAATGAACTTTTTTCAAAAATTGTTTTGACACTCAAACACTTATCAAAACTTTATCAATATTGTACGTCTATGAAACTAGATTGGGAGACATTTTCAATGATATACTAATAACTATCAATGGATATCGGGATCAAAACTTATTAAATTTACAAGTGATGAGTTGAATTATGAAAATCTGAAATGAACTAAAATTGTAAAGAATAGTTTAATCGTAAAGAATTGTCACACATATTTTCATTCATAATTATTTGTATATTATTTAAAATATTTCATTTTTTGTGAAAATTTGATATTGATAGAGTTTTAATATGCAATGACATTACCTTTACTATGGAGTAACTTTTTACTTAAGAAAATTTTAGGAATTATTGCTCGCCATTTGCAAAGACGAGAAGGGGCGTGGTGGTTTGGGCTTTGGTTTGGGATGATGGGCTGGCTCATTTGGGGTAGAATAAGTTTGCTGGATTTTGATTGATCTTGATGCCCAATTGGCTAGATGAACGTGATAGGCAGCCCACCACTGAAAATCTTGTACAATCAAGTAATGTCGTGAGACATTTACCATTTCAGTATCGTGGTATTCCACTCTTGAGAGTTGAGAGAGGAGACATTAGAGATAGTTGATTTTAGTTGATTTTTGCCTTTAAAAAAAAAAAAATATATATATATATTCAGATTAGGACCAACGGAAAAGAATTTCCCAATTCTTCAGATTCCAGTGTAAAAAGAAAATCTCATTTGTAATTTGTTAACCTATTTTTAAAGCAATGCAAGTACCTTATAACCCCATAAGGATTAAAAAATGGACTAAATAAATAAAAGATAGGTGAAACTTGCATTATAAATCCGTTATAAACTTATAATGGTCGCTTATACCCACGAGTATACGCTATAAAAAATTCTTGTTAAGAAAAAATTGTGTGAATCTGTTTTATATATGAGACTGGGTAAGTAATTGACTAACGGAGGTTACTAAAGTCCACTGATGGGTCATTAATCAGCATTTTCCAACTTTAATAACCCATTTACATGTATATAACGAGTTCACATAAGTTTCAATGTTCTTTTTTACCTTTTTTGTTTTATCTGTGTGGTGTGTTAAGTGTTAACAAATGCATTCAACAACAATAACAATCGAGTGTAAATCCCCATTAATTGGGAGTACTCGGGTCGATGTACGCAACCTTACCCTTGTTTAAGAAAACAGAGATGTTGTTTCCAGGATTGACTAATTGCTGCATTGAAGTATTGACTTCCAACAACTTCACCAAAAATAAGAAGTATTGGAAGGTTTTCATAGCCATTTTGCTATAGTCCATAATCACCTAAAGTTGAAAGATGGAAATAACTCTTCCAACTTTATAAGCACTGGACCTTGTAAACAAATGCATTCGTGAAGAACAAATTGAAGACTGATTGACAAAGCTAGCTCTCGCGTCATACGCATAGAGGATTTGGTCCCTCGAGCCCAATAATGGAGCCAGTTGTTAAACTGAGCTCATAAGCTTGGAATCCAATGTTTAACATCTAAAGATATTAGAATTTGAACGTTAACCTCATTCGGAAGATGCTCCAATTGTCACGATGAGTACACAGAAACCAACAAGTTTAATATGTTTAGGAAATTAGACGTCTACTAAGTACCCATGTGTGGACATGATTACTCGTGGCTTCTTCCCTCGGCCCTTCCTCCCTCCAACAAAACAATGGTATAGAGTGTTTAATTTTTCTCTCTAAAAGCAAAAAAAATATCACTTTAGTATTTCTTTCTACTGCTTAAAGGTAGACGGTTTTCAAAAACAAAAGAAAAAGACAAAAATTTGTGCGAACCCATTTCATGATATGAGATTGGGTGAGAGAGGTTATTATTGTGTAGTCGATGTGTCATTATAGCGTAGCCGATTAATCATTATTGTGTAATCGATGAGTCATTGATACCAAGTCTAATATATGAAACAGATTCATACGACAAAAAATCTGAAAAAAAACAGAGAGAGGAGAAAACCGATAGTCTATCCAATCCAATCAAAATAACCAATATTTTAAATGTACCAGCAAGATGAAATCGTCAAAATTTCAAGTGCAACCTTAACGTTTCTGTTTAAAGGTAAGAGATGGTGAAGTATCAGGCGTATGGCATATCTCATATCAATGTATACTCTTATTTATTCTCCCTCAATAACAATCTAAACTACCTTATTATTTCATCATTGACCAACTATCTAAATTATTCATAGAAGTTTACTAAAGCCCTCAACAACGCAATAGCACTACACATACCATGCATCATCCTGATCATGGAGCTCACCCCCCAAAAAAAAAAACTTCTGATCATGGGCGTAATTATGAGTTATGAAGATTGTGCAACTCGTGCGGCCGTGCTCCCTAGTGACACTTTACAAGTGGTCTAGTTTGAACCATTTTTTAACTATTAAAATCTTACACAAAAAAAGCTAAGCCTATCAAGTATACGACTAATTATTAAAGATCAACCCTCCATGGATTATCAGTAATCTCATTTACAAATCAGAAGACTACTCGAGCAAATTGGCCACTTCTCCATTCAGCATATCTTTAGAGAGGCCAATCGTGCTACAGATTGGTTTGCTTATTATGGAAGATTTTGTAATAATTGTATCTCTTGGAACTGTTCATGGTCCGAAGAATTGGATTTAATTCTTCATCGGGAAAAATTAGGAGTTTGTCTCGAGAGGAGACACTCCTATTTACTTTCTCATTCCTTACCTTCAAAAAAAAAAAAGACTAATTATTGTACGCTTCACGAGCAATAATGAATTGTTAGGGATCAATTTGCAGGCACTGCTAAATTGCTAATGATAAAACGGAAATGAAATTAAATTGTGAATATCTAATGAATACGAGTAGTTTTTTTTTTTGTTTGGTCAACTCGAATGAAATTGAATTGTGAATAGCTAATGTATGTTATTGCATAATGCGTTGTGAAATACAACACATATGATTTAATCGAATGCTTTGTTCTCTCGAACTTATTCCTCAATTTTTACTCCAATTCAACTTAGGAGTTATAATATTCTCTGTATGAGTGTATGTAATCAAATTTCATTTTAGGAGTTGTAAATTTATTCTCAATTCAATTTAGTCAAGTTTAATTTAATTTAATCACATTAAACAAAGTTAAAGTCATGTTATGAAATGGTTGATAGCTGCTCAATGTTCTATTTTTTTATGCCAAATGATAATTACTCCGAGTATCAACTACACCCGGATTTTTTTATAGAATAAATACACATGATCTTTGATTGAGAGCACACTATACAAAAGTGACTTTTTACACCATGATGATCGAAAATGGGTTTATCTTTCAGATTGTTAGCTTGTATCCGGAGTTCCCGACATGCATCAATATCTCAATTAACCCGACACATTGAATTTAATGGCCAAGGGGCAAGGGGTCAGCATCATATACATACGGACATACCTACTATTACCTTGGCTAGCTAGTTGGCTGGAATAAGAATAGCCAAGTGTAGCTTGTGAGTTGTGATTGGACTGGCTCAAGCTGGAGAGGTTGACAAGTGTTCCTTGCATAATTTGTCCCCACTAAGACTATTCAGTAATCACATCCCCTTGTATGGTTTATAGGAATACTGTCAAACCTTTGCCCGATCAGCAGGTTATCAACCAGTTTAATTTAGAACTGCGTTACCGTATTAACCACTTCTCTTAGATTGTCTCTTTGTCTCTTCCTTAGGGTTAATAGGCTTGTCCGGCCATAAGAGTAATTGCCGGCTAGACAGAATATTACCGATTAATTAGCCAACCAATCAAGCTTAATTTTACTTGCATTATACTGTATGGCGTATTGATGTTAGTTTTATAGGGAAATAAAAAAGGATGGTAGGGTTGCTTTAATTTGCAATAGGATAGGCCAATAGCTTCCATCCAGAAGACATTAAGTCATGTCTTGTCTTTGTTTTTAAATCCTCAGCAAGTGCATTGCACTATCTATCGTCATTCGTCACACACGCTCATAGAGTCATAGACATGCTTACATGTTCGCTCAGCTATTTGACGGGCCATTTTGGCTACTTGGTTCGTAAAAAATTCAACATAGAAAAATAAACATCGTTCATTAATTAAGACTTAAAAGTTTGGTAAATTGATTAAGTAATGGTCTACTAGACTAGTATCAGGAGAGTGTCTGAGTGTGGTTCATGTGCATAGCACGGAGTTACGCGGCAGTATTCTTTAATCAGACTTAGTTTGATCATTTTTTCTGTTAAACTTGAATTTAGTTTAGACGATGATATCAGTTCTCTTTACATTTAATTTGACAAAAGTATACAAGTAACCGTAGTTTTGAGAGTTGAGAGTTCAGAAAACTGCACTATATACCCCTCCCTAGCTAGCTTAATAAATTTGTCGCGTGCTCCTTCGTTGCTGCTTATGATGGTGTCAATTTGTTGTGGACATGTTGTCTCTGGGAAGGGTATGAAATTCAATTCGCGGCGAATTCATATGTAATGTCACTAATGTGTATTCGTGTAAATATTTCACATGCAGGCATGTGCTTGCCTGCAAGGTAGTACCGAACGAACCAAGGAATTGGATTGATGTTGATACTTGTAACTTTGGAAGTCTATACTGGAATGAAGTAGTGAGTGTGTGTGTGAAGTCAACACCAACAGTCACAATATTGGGTACATGTACATGCATATACAAGTGATGGCCTGACGGGGAAGGTAGGATGTTAGCCCATACTGTGACTACTGTCAATGATTTTGACAAATTTGAGCTTTGAGTTCCCATTTCGTTTGCACATACTGTATATATTTATCCAATTATCGGTTACTCATTGTTAGTTGAATTATACACAAGGCTGCTAAACAGCTAATTATAGCAAATGGTTGTTGGCTTCAAGTGCAGAATAATGCTAGTCAAATCAAATCCATATCAATATGTTTGGTTTTAAGCAGCATACCTGATCTTATCTTGCTACAGTTGCTAGTCATTTCATTGCCTAAAGCTAACTTTGTTACAAAGACCAGCGTCAACTTAAGTACGTTTAGTGGCCTTTTTTTGGAACCACTTTTACTAAAGTAAATTGAATTTTGAGCTCCAACAGATACTTAATTGAATTGAACTGATTACTCCTAGAAGTCTTGGACTCCAAGATGGCTAGACTAAACTAAACTAAAGGGTGGTTATACCAATGTGGGGTTAATGGGAGTGGTAAACAGTTTCATACCGCTTAATCGATGTCTCGAGTTCGAGTATAAACATATGTAGAGACCTTCATCGGGAGATTCACCCATCACAACCAGGTCTGCAACCCTAGTCGAGTGCGGATGTACCCAGAGTGAAACTTTGGTGAACCGGACGGACAATAAAAACACTAAAGAAAAACTGTTGCAAAGAAAACTCATGACCTTAATTGAACTGAATTGTTCTAGAATAGGAAGCTTCACTCTTGTCAACTCCACAACTGATGGATTGCCTGCGAACCAGTACAATGAGGGTGAAATGTGAACCTAAGAAACTGAGAAAATGGTTTACTAGCACGATTGCAGGCTGTAGCAGCTGTAGATTCTGAGATCTTACTGCCCCATTTTTAATGTCCCCAAACTGGTGGCCCCACAACAGCACCAATCCTTTTTTCCAGTGCTATGGTGTGCTTCCATGCTTCTCCATTGTTCTTTGGTACTGTACAGTACTTATTCTTACACGGTTGTTTTTAAATTAGTCTAATTTATTACTTCAGTTTTTCTTTATATTGAGTAGTATTTATTTATTTTAGTAATTAGGAACTTGAGTGTGAACTTAAAATAATTAAAATTACTGAACAGAATTGTAAGAGGCACTGAGACTGATGAGAATCGAGCATCCAATATTAATGGTTGAAAGTGTACTCTCTACCACTTGAGCAATTCTTCCTTAATTTTTATACACTTTAGACGAATAAAATACAATCCGACTCACTTCAACTTGAAAGTTTTAGACTAGTTCACCTCCCTTGATTAATAAGATCTTGCTTAGACTGTGTTCTGTTGATCTGTCGTGTTACAATTCACTATCTTATAAATTATGACTAATAATGAAGTGTTGACTAATCGTATTTATAAGATTACTAAGAGATATGTGTTATAATATATTAACAAAAAATACACGGTGTAAATTACATAAGACGTAGCTAAAAAATTGAGATTTTTCACTGCAATGTCGATCTTTATGTTCATTTTAGTATTTCTCAGTTCATTTTAATTTTTTCTAGTTTTTTTGCCCACAAAAAAAACGTTGATGAAAATCAAAATGGATAATGATCACTTTGAACAAAAATATAAATTTTAAAAAGATAAAAAGAATTTACTGCAAATAATATGCGAATAATCTTCTTCTCTAGTCAGATCAGTGTGTTGGTTTGGCCCCATATCCTGACCAAACGGTATGTGTCCTCGTCCTGTCAACCATTTTTCAATTTTCCAACACACAACAACAGTTACTTTCATACTCTCATAGATAGAGAGACTTCCAAGTTCCAAATAAACAAACATTTAAACAAAAAAGCAGGAAAAAATGTTTTCTCTTTATCTTTTCTGTCTAGACAGAGAAACATAAGTACATAACATAACAAACAAAGTACAGTGACATTGTGAGAAGATCAATCAACCAAAACAAACTAAACTTTACTGTTGTGTTTTTTCAGCTCTTAGGCCAAAAGGGTAAGTCATTTTTAATCCAAAACATACCCATCTCAATCAAAGTTTGAATCTTTATACTATACACACTTGTTTGATACTACTCACTTACTTTAGTACTAACATCATGTGTCACTCATAATAATAATAATCATTATTATATCTTTATATTAATTATTATTACTATACTAGTAAGCTGCTGCTTTTTGCTGTGGCTGCAAAAGGGTCTCTTTCAAATCTGTCTTTAACCCTTCACACAAGTTCATTAATCATTACCAAACTGCAACTTTCCTTCATATTTGAACTGTACATTTCTCATCATTTCCTTTAGCTTCTTTTTGATGATGTTATATATTTATGGGTTGTATGATTCATTAATCAAATCCCATTTGTGTTTTTTCTTTTTCTTGCAGGTATTGTGGTAAGCAGTTGATTTAGCCATTTGGGTTGTGCTTCAAATTTGGTTTCTGGGTTTGTTTTGCATTTGGGTTTGCTTGGAAATGTCAAATTGTTGAGGCCATGTTTTGGTTTCTGTGCCAAGTAAGTTTGCAGATCTGTTCTTTTAGTTTTGTACATTTGTATTTTTTTTAAACTTATTATCAGTATGGATCTACAGTGCCCTAAATTCAAGCTCAAGTCTTTAGTTGAACATTTTACAATATATTGAAAAAAATCTGTTCTTTGTGCTACAGTAGTATAAATATGGTGGACTTGAATAAAAAGATTATTTCTTTTACTGTTGACTGTTCTTTTTATGTTGATATAAAATGTGTGTGTTGAATATTTTGTAAAGTTTCTGCTGATGTGAGAGTGAGACTTTGTCCAATGATAGATAAACTATAAACTAGAAAATGTAGGTATGCTAAGTTAGTGGTGTAAAAGTAACCATTATGTCCTAATTTCTTGGGTCATGATTGGAAGTATTAGGCAAAGATATCTTTTCTTCATGGTGACCCACCAAGTTCATATGTCAGCAAATTGGTGGTTACATGAAGTACTTGCTTTGGGGTTTTCCGGTGGATGAAATAGTTCATGAAATGTGACTGAATTTCTGGTTGGGTTTTAAGTGGTTTTTGTTCCTTTTTTGTGGGACCATGTTCTGAAAATCACTGTTTGAACTGTCTGGAACTGAATTTGGTTACCATTTCTCAGGAAAATGGTCTACTTGTACATATATGGCACTGTATATCTTCAAGGAAGCAATTAGCTGAAAAGTATGGATCTTCGAGAAGAAAGTTCTAAGTTGGAGTCTGTAGCAACCACCGCGTCGAAGAGGCTCTCATCTGCATCGTCTGCATCTGCATTTTATTCTGCAAATCCTTCACCATTCTTTTCACCTAGCTCGCCGAAGTCTCAATTATCAGAGTCCAACCGCACTGATGTACCAACTGAAGATGCCACTTTGTTCAGTGAAACATCTCAGAATCTTCAACATGAGATGAATGCTGCAGTTGCAGAACAAGAAAGGAATGATCTGCAAGTGCTTGAACGTGTTTCTTCCTCGACAGGGATGTCTAACGGAACTGCCTCTAGTCATAGTCAGGGTCGATGGATTGAATTTTCCAGGAAAAGAGATAAAAATAAGAAGGTTTTGAGACACTATGGAGTGCCTTTCCCTCCAAGTGCTGCTTCTCTCACTGCCAGCAGAGTTAGAAACTGTGATGTCTATATAGGGTTGCATGGAAGGAAACCTTCCTTGCTGAGATTTGTAAATTGGTTACGAGCCGAGTTGGAGGTTCAGGGTGTCAGCTGCTTTGCTTCTGATAGAGCTCGGTGTAGGAACTCGAGGAAACAGAGGGTTGTGGAGCGGGCCATGGACGTTTGTAGCTTCGGGGTGGTGATCATAACGAGGAAGTCGTTCAAGAATCCTTACACTATAGAGGAGCTGGGGTTTTTCTCCAGCAAGAAAAACCTTGTGCCTGTGTTCTTTGATGTGGCTCCTAGTGATTGCCTTGTTAGGGATATCATTGAGAAGAGGGGGGAGTTGTGGGAGAAACATGGTGGTGAGCTGTGGGATTTATACGGAGGGATAGAGAAGGAATGGAAAGAAGCTATATATGGGCTCTCTCGGGTTGATGAGTGGAAATTAGATGCACATACGGGAGACTGGAGGGATTGCATATTGAGGGCTGTGACACTTCTTGCTATGAGACTGGGAAGGAGAAGTGTTGTGGAGCGTTTGAGTAGATGGAAAGATAAGGCCGAGAAAGAAGAGTTTCCATTTCCTCGAAATGAAAACTTCATTGGGAGGAAAAAAGAGTTGTCCGAGATAGAATTCATGCTTTTTGGTGATGTTACTGGAGATTCAGAGAGAGATTATTTTGAGATCAAGACCAAGCCTAGGAGAAGGAACTTGACTATTAGTTGGAGTAGGAGTAATTCAATGGAGAGACAGAGAGAGTGTGGAAGTAAAAAGGGCAAAGATCCTGTCATCTGGAAAGAATCCGAGAAAGAGATTGAGATGCAAAGCACCAGTTTCCCTCAACGGCAACATCATCTTCCACCAAAGGCCAAGAGCAGCAGAAAGTATGTCAGAAAAAAACGGTCTATGAAAATTGTATATGGTAAGGGGATAGCAGTTGTTTCAGGGGAATCTGGAATTGGCAAGACGGAGCTCCTCTTGGAGTTTGCGCACAGGTATCATCAAAGATATAAAATGGTCTTGTGGATAGGAGGGGAAAGTAGATATATTAGGCAGAATTATCTCAACCTCTGGCCTCTTTTAGAAGGCGATGTAGGAAGCGATTCCTGTGTTGACAAGCGCAGAATAAAAAGCTTTGAAGAACAAGAAGAAGCAGCTATTCTCAGAGTACGCCGAGAGCTCATGAGGAACTTACCATACTTAGTGATCATCGATAATATAGAGAGTGAAAAAGATTGGTGGGATCACAGGCTCATAATGGATCTCCTTCCTCGATTTGGTGGCGAAGCGCACTTTCTAATTTCCACTCGTTTGCCTCGGGTATTAAACTTGGAGCCTATGAAACTATCGTACTTATCTGCAGTGGAGGCTCTTTCCTTGATGCAAGGAAGTACAGCAGACTATCCTCTTACTGAAGTTGATGCTCTTAGGTTAATCGAGGAGAAACTTGGAAGAATAACGTTAGGCCTTGCCATTGTTGGAGCGATTCTCTCTGAGCTTCCTATCAATCCCACTAGGCTCTTAGATACCATCAACAGGATGCCTTTGAGGAACTTCTCATGGAATGGCAAGGAATTGAGTGCACTGAGGAAAAACACCTTCTTGTTGCAGTTGTTTGAGGTTTGCTTCTCAATATTTGACCATGCAGATGGCCCAAAGAGTTTAGCAACTAGGATGGTTCAGGTGAGTGGTTGGTTTGCTCCAGCCCCTGTTCCAGTCCCTCTCTTGGCAGCTGCTGCTCGCAAAATGCCGGAAAAGCACCAAGGAACAAAATTGTGGAAAAAAATTGTGCGTTCTTTACCTTGTGGGTTCACCTCCTACAACAAAAGATCCGAAACTGAAGCAGCTTCCATGTTGTTGAGGTTTAATCTTGGGAGGAGTTGCACCAAGCAAGGTCATATTTATTTCAATGAACTTGTTAAGCTTTATGCTCGCAGGAGAGGGGTTACTGGAGTGGCTCATGCAATGGTTCAAGCCGTTATCAGTCATGGTTCTGTGGTGCATCACTCTGAACATCTGTGGGCAGCCTGTTTTTTGATTTTTGGTTTCGGGAATGACCCTATTGTTGTGGAACTCAAGATCTGTGATCTGCTTATTCTTGTAAAAGAAATAGTATTGCCTCTTTCCATCAGGGCATTCCTCACATACTCACGGTGCAATGCTTCTCTTGAGCTTCTACGGTTATGCACTAATGCTCTCGAGGCAGCTGATCAGGCATTTGTTACTCCGGTTGACAAATGGTTGGACAAATCACTTTGTTGGAGACCAGTACACACAAACGCCGAGTTGAATCCTTCTCTGTGGCAGGATATGGCATTAGCGAGAGCCACTGTTTTGGAAACTAGGGCTAAGCTCATGATAAGAGGAGGGCAATTTGACATAGGAGATGATCTGATTAGGAAGGCCATTTTTATTAGAACTTCGATCTCTGGTGAAGATCACCCAGATTCTGTTTCTGCCAAGGAAACCCTGGCTAAAATTACCAGGCTTCTAGCAAACGTTCAAGCACATACCTCATCATAGTTTTCATTCTTTTTGTAAGCAGAAATTACATTAGGAGTATACATAGTGTTTCGAATAATTTCAATTAGTCATCTCATAGAAATTTTTATTT
The DNA here is from genome assembly GCA_900322385.1 of Pharnaceum exiguum. Taxonomy (NCBI): domain Eukaryota; kingdom Viridiplantae; phylum Streptophyta; class Magnoliopsida; order Caryophyllales; family Molluginaceae; genus Pharnaceum; species Pharnaceum exiguum. The sequence continues at coordinate 23,700 of ONZK01001708.1, read as the reverse complement.
ATACCATTTGATACTTAACAAGGTGCCATTCTTCTTTCAGCTGCATTTTTTGTCATCCTTTGTCTTAAGCATCTGGTATTGCACATGAATTTGCACCCATTAATATTTCATAAAAATTATTTGTGCTATAGAGTTGCACGAATTTTGCATTTCTTAATCATTTATTTGCTTGTATTGTTGAACATTGACATACAAAAAACCCAGTGAGGTTGCAGTCTTGTGGATTTGACTTTGTCCCGTTCACATGCTAGTTTATATTACCTCTTAGAGTTCTTTAGGTCTGCCTGCAGGCTTTTCTTCTCACTTTTTCAGGTAACATGACTGGAGAGGATGGCTAACAGAGCAGTCAAGTGTTGCTCGTGCATTGAATCTGAGAAGTATTTCAGTGTTTACAAGGTCAGTACACGGTACTTTGTATTCTTATCAAGCAGGTTTTGTATGATTGATTTGTAACTTGGTGAGGTACTAGCCTATAGGTTGGTTGGTTGTGCTAAGCTGCTGGTACAAGTGCTTTTAAACTAGTTCAATTTGTGAAAAACCTCCCTTTCAAAGCTGCAAGCAAGCCAATGCATCATGGTGCACTTCTATTGATAGTATGGATTCAGTGCTTGTGAATTTTTTTGTCTATCACTTTTGTTGTCTTCACTGAGGCTATCATTGTCAAAATGAAGGACTGAATTCACTCCATACATACTTCTTTGACGTGTTGTTGTTTGCCTGCTTCTTTATTCTGATTGTTGTGCCTGTCTGAAATCTGATCATTGAATCTTGAGTTTTCTCCATTCTCTCGAAGGAAGGTAAGCAGTCAACAATGAGAAGCTCCTTAGAGGTGAGAGAATATCCCCCTGGTCCGACCTCAAAATTAGTGGTTGCCCCTGCATCATTTTCGTAGTTATCAGACTACCGTAGTATACCCAGGGCCTATATGTTTCAGCCTTCAAGTTGTGCGTTTTTTAATCAAAACCTCAAAAGGATGTATGCCACCCTTTTGTTGGAGCCTTGGAGGCTACTAAAGTCGAGTAGCTTGGAAGAACTTCATGAGATGGAGGAGCCTTGATCATTAAACACAATGATGACCCCTGCATCTTTAAAATGTTGTGGAAAAATAATTTGCAGTTGGGATGAATCATTGATTTTAGTAGTGTTGCCTTTTCTGCTTCTTTGTCGATTTTGAGTTCTGGATCTCTATGTTCACTATGAGGACTTCACAGAGATGTCAGAGATTTGGTTTTTCTTCCTGTGTCCCCACAGAAATGGAAGAGCTTGAAGACTATTTGACTGACCAACTATGGGAGGAACCTTGAAAATTGAGTCATATGAACAGGTTGAAAGGAGGCAATATTCTTTGGTTAAACTCTTTTTGGTTAAACTCGTCTGAATGTGTCAGCGTTAATATTCTTTTTCTAAATGGTAAGGAGTGGAGTATAGTTACGAGGGTCTCCTCTCGAGACACCGCTAACTGATGTGCTAGTGTTTAGTTGAAAAACACGGTTATCAACTCATTTTGTGTGCCACCTGTTTACTTCTATGGGTTTACCCTGGACTTACCCACTTATTCTTTGCCAACTCTCTTGTTATTTTCACTGGCTTTTATCTTAATAAGTAACTATCCCCCTGAATGTCTGGTCTGAGTAATTGGCATTCTCTGTAATATATGTGCTGTATTTCCGGTCTAAAGATATCTACCAGCATTGCTTCTTCTGGCAATATCCAAAAACTAGAAAGTGGAATAGAGCTGGGGGCTTCTGTGTTACAGGATGGGTATTAGGTGGAGATAGTCTACATTTTATTTTCAAGCTTGATTACAATGGTGAAATACTGTAACCAAGATGATTGTCAGACTTGGTTTTTTTTTTGGTGAAAACCAGAATGGAAAGGCTGCTAGCAAATTTCTGCTGTCATAGTTCTTTCACTCTATTCGTCCCACTACTACTAGGATATCATTTGGTGGTAGTGTGCCTCCTTTTCTTCTTCCCC
>ONZK01001708.1:0-17553 GCA_900322385.1 Pharnaceum exiguum | reverse complement strand
TTGTTTGTTTGCTTTTTACTTTTTTTGTTCTATTATATGTGTCAATAATTTTATTGCTTGTAAGTATTTTTTTAAATTTTTATGTATTGCACATAAACCTCACAGAAATTATCCGACCCGAAATGACACGAAAAAACCGACCCAAAAAAATGGGTCATGAACACGAAAAACTCGACCGAAACCCGAACTGACCGAACCCGAAAACCCGTTAAAATTTGGGTTGAACCCGAAACCGACTGAAACAACCCATTGTCATATAAAATATTTATAAATGTACATTTTACAATTTTAATTTATTAAAATACTATAAAATAATATTTTTTAAAAAAAAAATATTGGAAAAATGTTTAAATATTAATAAAATATTGATAAAATAGCATTTTTTATCGAACAAAGCAAAATGTGCAAACCCATTGGGTCAAACCCGACCCGAAAACACAAACCTGAAATGACCGAACCCGAAATAACCGAACCCAAAACCCGATCGACCGAACCGATTGTCAGATCTAATTTGCATATATATCGCACAAGGCCTTGATAAAGTCTAAGATCGCCACTGATGGCCATGATGGACAACCCTGCCTTATCCCCGTCTTGCCAACTTCCTCCGGGAGGATATGCACCTACTTGGAAAACATTGTTGCTATTAGGGAAGTAACAACCATTAAAGATTACCTATGAATCTTTGTCCATGAATACGTCGTTTAATGGATCTTTCCAACTCGAATTGTGAGTGTCCTGTAAATCCGTTGGCATTAGTGGAATTTTTTTCCAAATTTTTTGCCATTAACAAAATATTTACCATCCGTAATAGTTCAAGGAAACACTATCAATTGTCGTGCATAACCAAGCTAATCCTAATCCAAACGAAAGTAAGAATCAAAACAAAACGACTTTATTTGAGCGTAGAAACTTCCCATTTATCTTTTCTTTAGTGAAAAAATTGAAAAAAAAGGTCATTTTGGTACAACATTCAAAATGATAAATTTCCTAGTAATAAATAGCTAGGCTTGGAAAATGACAACATTCAAAATTCTATGAAACACAGATGTATTATGTAATATAAATACAAAGTTAAGATAGGGAATTTAGAAAGCTAATTAAATTGTTAATTAGTTTGGCCTTTATATTTATATCCTTCTTTCGATTATGATAAATTATAATACAGGTTGGTACCTCTATTTGTTTCGTGGCCACTTTATTCCCTTCATTGTCTTTGCAGTTAAGTATTTGTCCATCATTCTTATCAATCACAAAGAAACACAACACATCTACTTGACGGTTTTTCGCACACAAGTGTACATGTAAAACGCTTTCACCATAGCTGGTCCGCTCGTATAGTGCCACTAGGTTTTCTTGAAGAAGCTCGTTGATGACATCAATATGGTCACCCATTGTTGCAAGATGAATAGGAATTCTTCCTCACGATCTCTCACTAGACACATATTAGGAATTATCGAGAGTTATGTCTTACTATCGCCAATAGTCCTTTTTCCGAGGCAATATGCAGTGGTATACTTAGTTTCTCAGGATAAGGCTCCTCCATCATGTTTGGGATTTTTTGAATTATCATTTTGCGTAGTCTATGTGATCCCGACAAATGGCCCCTAGTAGTAGATTTTCTTTGGAAGAGCCAACAGTGTGCTCGAGAATGAGCAGATCCTTTTCGAGTAGTTGTTCTAATGTGCACCACATTACTACCACAAACAACTAATGGCTCAATGTTCGGCACTTTATTTCAATCAGAAAATTTTGGGATAGAAGACATGTGCAACTAATGTGCACTCCTAGTGCAATTTTATTTTTGGTGCATCACATGACATTTTTTTGCGACTCCGCCCATGTGCTGCAATTCCATATTTTCTCGGCTCTAGTTCTGACGATTCCCCAATTTGAAAAATGCGTCATCTAAAATAGGTTGGAAGTTAAACTAGTTCAAATACGTCATTAGATCATGACTCAACAACAGAACTACATGAGAGTACATTCATAATGATCCTCGTAGTTTGAGTTTTATAACAATTCATGAATGTAAGAAGAGACTACACGAGAGTAAATTGATTATTATAAACATAAAGAAGATGATCCTTTTCAAATTTTCACCAACCAAAATACCCATGCATCAAACACCAAGTAAAATTGCAAAAAAATCAAAATTTAAACGTACCAGAAAGTGGAGACTAGGCGTTAATGGCCTTCCTCTTCTGCTTCACATCATTCATCAGGTCCACTTGCAGAACATTTTTCTGCAATATAATATTAGCAAAAAAGAAGAAACAAAATTGAATTATAAGTAATGCGGCGGCTCAGGATGATACAACGGCTCACGCGGCTCGGGACGATACATGAGCACCTGTTCTTCCTCCCACCGCTCCTCTGTTGCTGGCCCATGCTCACTATCTCAGCCGTCCACCTTTTTCTGTGTTTCAAAACCACCAAGACCTTGTCAACCGGCCCGGTAAAGGTGAGCTCGGGCATGGTAGGGTTTACGTCGAATGAATATACACCTAAAAAAGAAAATAAACAAATAAAAAAGTTAGGATGATATGAAGTGATAGTAAAGTACTCCGTAATTGCAAGTGTCCAAAGGTACAAAAGAGACATTGTTTCGGCCTTATAATAATAAGGGGCCAAAGACCGGCCTTAGCCCAAAGATACAAAAGGAAAACATTATTTCGGTCTTATAATAATAATAATAAAGGCCCAATCTCTATCCCACTTCTCTTCAGTTTCTCTCCCAGTTTGGAGGAAACTATTTTTTTCTTTTCCATCAAACCAAACATACATACAAACTTACATACAATACATACAGTAGAAAAGAACAAGATCTTCCATCAAAAAAAGAAGAAAAGAACAAGATCCCTATTTCCTTCCCTATCCTACAGTACATGACAATCTGAAAAAAAAACATTTTTCATGAAATCTTCCTGCACAGTTCGTTCAAGTTGCATAAATAAACAAATAGTACTGTAACAAAGAAAGCTTTTGTCTTTTTGTTTTGTAAAGATCAGAGACACAAATTGAAGCCGAAGCAAAATTAACAACAATATAATCTAATCAAAAGAAAAACGGAAAAAAGTTAGACCCATGGTGAGAAAAGACTGAAGAACGGAGGACAATCCATCATCAAAAAGATACCTGGATGTTTGGACATGGCTCTGATAGCCTTTTGCTTGTCCTTAGGATCTCTCAAATCAATCCGAAGAACCGTTTTCTGCAAAAATAAGAAAGAAAAAAGAAGAAACGTAAGTTATATGTATTACAAAGAGATCGAATTGAATTATATATGCATGGGTGCAAAACGACCTTAAAATATAGTTCACCACATAGTTCGCCTAGGGCCTACAAAGGTCAGGAACGGCCTTGGTCTAAGTGCAGTGTGGCCCGTTCGTTGGCATTTTCCCTGTTCATCACTTATACGGAACGCAATATATAATATATTACGTATAATATAACATATTACGCATTGTAGACCAAACGATCATCTTTTCAACTCGGTTAATTTCTTGCATTAGACTTTCTATCTTTTAGCTTTTTCTCTTCACCGAGGCTGGATGAACCCTTGTTGAGGTATTAGATATAGGGACAATTTACTTAATTTAACCTAGCAAGAGTATCTTTATTTTTTCTAAACACTAAAATTTTATGGCTATACTTTCACCCTCTTAATACTTAGTTTGATCTGGTCTTATTTAATTAGCTTCAATTAAATTTGATTTTAATTCAATTTGAAATTGATTCGGCCAGTTTATTAATGGGGTATGATTTTTCCTTAAACCGTAATTCCATCCTACTTGATTTTTTATTTCAATTCAGTCGATTTTACTTTAAAGTGATATGTTTGATATGAATTATTGAAATGTATAATTATATGCATGTGATTGGTGTTAATAATTATTTATTTTTAAATGTAATCAGATTATACTATTTTAATCGTACGGGAATAATATATTGTATATAAGTTATATTAATAATAAATTGAAAGTTATTATCAGAAAGTAGTAATTATATTTTGAAAAATAAAGTACGTCTAGAAATTTCAATTGAGCTAACATGTGAACTAGTTTTATTTCGATTTCATTTCAATGTGTTTTAAACCGGTTGATTTAAATTCGGATGTAGAGCATCCCGGATCGTATTCATTTCGTCTTAAAATCTCGTGGTTCGACTCCGATTTATATTCTTATATAGTTCATCCCGAAATCGGTTCGATTCATTACACGGTAGTTCGAATATAATTTGACATTCAGATAATTCAATTCGTTGATAGGTTATGTGTAATTCACCCCGATTCGATTTGTAAATATATTGCTTGGGTGAATACTTTTTTGTTAGACCAGATCGAGTTAATGCTTAAAGCTGTACTTTTTTTGGGTGTACTCTTAATATTGTACTATAACCCTCTCATTCTTGCCTAATTCAGTAGTTTTTTTTATAGCCCGTTGGTTTATCGATGCTTCACTCCGACTATATTCGGACCTGGCCGGGTCGCACATGTGGCTGTGGTTGGTGAGTCTCCCAATGAGGATCTCTGCATATGCTTAGACTCGAACTCAAGACCTCGCCTAAGCGGTATAGAGTTGCTTATCACTTCAACCGAATCCACATGGCCCCATTGGTCTTCTGTAGTTTATTCATTTGTATTTTCGGTCTATTGAAGTCTACCATAGTAGCATGCCAGTCTGGCAATATCCAGAAACTAGAAAGTGGAATAAATCTTTGCTTGGGGCTTGTGAATTTCATACATCAAACGTGTCCCGGGATTAGTAGGAGAAAACTTAAAATCACTCTTAATATCTGAATCAGATGACCACCATCTAATTTTACATATATATAAACTGTTGATTAGGTGGCACACCACGTCTACATTAGCTAGATGAAGCCTGATGTCAATGAACTGAGGCAGCCTGCATGCTGCTTATGATGGCATGCCAATCAAAGTAAATATTTAACACCTAGAAGTTGTTTGTTTGAGAGTGTATTATCCATCGCCTTTACGCTGTTTCTACTGCCTCTGATTTAGCTTTCTTCTATTTAGACAGCCCTCATTTGATATCATCAGCTTCTTCCACTTCTTCTGGCATTTCAAGACACAGAAAATCTTGAAGTGCTGACACTGTAATACAGTGTCTAGTAAGAGTTAAATACGTCTTGTTCATACTTCTGTTCAGGAACAGTGATTTCAACTTTCACATGAGCAATCTTGTCGCGCTCTGAGCCACTGCCCTTAACTCTCTCTTCCAAGTAAGGGCAGTGCATAACCAACAAATAACTTAACTTGGTGAGCCGCTTCATGGCTTCCAGTGAAGGTAGTTTCTTTAGGTTAAAGCAACAAGTAAGCCGCAAATCTTCGAGTGATGATAGATTTCCTAGCCATTCTGGAAGAACTTCAATGTGTTCGAAGCCATTGATTTGTAGGAGCGTCAAGGCAGTGAAAAGCCGAAGCTGTTCCGGCAGAGACACTAGTTTTGACCATCCCCATATGTTCAGACAATCGAGCGACCTGAGCTTCAAGAGCGGGGAGATATCAGGAAAATGAGCAAGCTCCTTATACACACCAATCGTCAGTGTCTTTAGGCTGGGAAGGCCATATAGCCAATCAGGCAGTTGTTGTATTATCTTGGTTTGCCCGCATATGTCAAGAATGTGAAGAAAGCTCAACCTTAAAAGATTAGGAAGTGTAAGGTCCCTGTGACAACGTGTCAAGGCCAACTCCTCAAGCCTTGTGCAACTGTGTAAACCGTTTGGAGCTCTCGTTAGTGCCACATTGTTGAACGCTACAAAACACCGCATTGAGGCAAGGCTGCTGACATCGGGAAGGACTGACAGGAAGCAGCCCCGTATTTCCAAAATCTCAAGGGAAACCAGTTTAGATAGACCATTGGGCAAAAAACTGGAAAGCCTTGGGCAATTCACGACTGTCAGAGTGTGAAGAGACGTACAATCAGTTAATGCACTTGGTAGACTGCTAAGCTGTACCACGTCCTCAATGGTAAGAAGCTTGAGATTACTGCGCGCTGTGTTCTGTACAATGTTCAGAAGTGGGCGGCTACTGATGATTCCTCTAAATCCCAACTTTTCAAGAGAACGTAAACATGTATTAGGAGTAGTAGTAAGTTCCGGGCAATCATAGATGAGCAATACCTCAAGGCAGGGAAAAGAACTATCCGCCATGCTCGGTGCACACCACTCCACCAGATTAGGTAGATTACCGAGGCGAAGCTCTTTCAAAACTGGGAAGTAGGCCACTGGCTCAATTTGCAATCTTGAGGTGCTTGTCCCTTGATGATTCTGACTGCGTCCATTATTGCGATAAAACCCTGCGTCTATTTTATTTAGGCGTTCCATGCTTTCTATAGACAGAATCTTAAGACTAGGTAGCTCCCCAAGTGGCGGTAACAGCCGGCATCTTGGGCAATTCAGAAGCGTAATTTTTACAAGATGATGGAGTTTTTTCGTCGTCTTGACTGCACTGATCACTTCCATATTCAGTAACCACGATGGCAGTGTCTCGCCACCATAGCCTTGTAAAGAAAGGACCCTTATGTTGGAGTTCGGCTGCAAGGCATCCAATACCTCCTTATGATTTGTGTAGTACCCGAGTGGAGCACTGTCAATAGACCAGATAAGTGCCAGCTCGTCAACTCGTGCTTTCGCTGATAAATTGGCCTTTTCTGCGTCCTGCTTGCTCTTGATGAGCTCAAGACCTCTTATCACTAATCTACCTCTTAATTGATGCAAATTTCTCAGTTCCATGATCTCAAATCCCCCTTCACTCAGGTCAAGCAGCTCAAGCGTCTGCAAACAACTCATTTTGCTAATTCCTCTGGGCAATTTCACAAATTGTGACAAATAAATATGCCTTAGATTGACCAAATCACTCAATCCTTGAGGTAGTGCACGTAGTTCCTTGCACTTAAGAAGAAGCAAAGTCTGCAAATTGTACAATTCAGTGACAGATTCAGGCAACAGCTTGATTGGATTACCTGATAGATCAAGGAGCCTCAAGCACTTCAGCCCAGTGATCGTCTTTGGCACAACCTTTAAACCCACATCTCCCAGAGATAACATGCGCAAGAACCTTGCAGAAAGTAAAAGTTGATCTGGTAAAAGACGTCCAGAGAAAAGTGTCCGTAGATTTCTTGCCTCCAGTTTGTCAAACATCTTGGGAACTATTTCAACTTCTCTCAGTATTGCAAGATGACGCACATCAGAGAAATTGTGCTCCTTGTCACGATTACCCTCCAGTCTCAAACATTCATGCCTACTGACATATACTGCTAGGTCATACACCAGATCATGCATCTTGCAATTAGTGATATCTCCAAGTTCATTCCTCTCACATTCTTCAAGAAACGAGATGTTGAGCAGTGTGTTAAAATGCTGTTCGCCAACATCCTCTATTGTCAAGCTCCCATAGACATTGGAGTGGTGAAGTAGACCATGAGCCATCCATATGTTTATTATTGTTTTCTTTCCTAAGGTGAAGGGTTTCCGAAAGAAAGCACACAAAGAAAAACATTTTTTTCAGAAATGGAGATGGCAAATGGTTGTAGCTCAGCTTTAAGGATGGCAACAAGCCAGTCTCCTCTTGTGGAAGAGCCCACAGTTCACTGTTTTCAATTGCCTCCCACTCAAATAATTTGTTCCTAGGGTTCAGCACTCCTCCAATTGTCTTTATTGCAAGAGGAACACCTTTGCACTTCTGAACAATTCTTCTTCCACTGGCCTCCAATTCATGGAAATCCCCTGCTGGCCAATTTGAGAAGGCAATCAGCTTGAACAAGGTCCAGCTATAATCAGCAGAAAGAGCTGGCAGGTGATGAATCAAAGAAGTGTGCATTGTACCCACAACTGCATCATCTCTTGTTGTCACCAAAATCATGCTGTCTGTAGAACCACCGATCCTTTGTAATGAAATTTTCATTGAATCCCAAGAACCTTGATGGGTATTCCAAACATCATCAAAAACAAGCAGATACCTCTTCCCTGCCAGATGGTCTCTCAGCACTTGTATCGATAATTCAACACTTTGGTTGTCAAACTTTCCTTTTCGGAGAAACTCCACCATTTTGTTCAAATTTCCATTGTTATCAAAGTGCTCAGATACCTGAATCCAAATTCTTTCACTGAAATGGTTCTTTACTTGTTCAGTTTCATAAACCTTTTTCGCAAGAGTCGTTTTTCCTAAACCTGTGGTAGATTGATGGTAGAGTTATCAGTTCATTCAGCTCCAGAGATTGAAAAATATGTAAAACTAGGCCCTGTTCTTTATTACTAGTCCCAGTGATCATTTTAGTTGAGTTCAGTACTTTATAAACTGAAATTCAGTTGAGCGAAGTTAATTACTTATATTGACAGACTAATATGATTAATCATAAGCACTATTTCAGGATGCTCATGCTTAAGTTTGAAACTAATTACTATCTCAATGACCAAACATACAAATACAAACACAAGCCTTTGTCATTTTTCAGTTAAAGGTAGTTCTTAGACTCTTACAGAATACCAATAAAAACTTTCTAGAGAAGAAGTTCATGAAAATTACCTCCTATACCAACGACTGCGACCACGGAGAGCTCCTTCTTGTTGGGATTGGCTGACTTGCATAACATGTCCAGCAGCAATGCTTCATCAGATTCTCTCCCAATGATGACTGAAATGTCGACTATTTCTCTGACCTGTCGCAACGGATAATCTACTGCCATGATATTGGGTGGTCCGTACGTATAACTAGGACCATATCTTGTATAGGGTGGTAACTCAGCAGCCCTGAACCCAATCGTCTGAGCCTCCTTGTCAGCCTCATCTATAGCCAAATTCAACCTAGTTATCCAATGACACATCCTTTGGCAAAAGATAACAGTGTTCGAAGAGGAGAAAAAGGTCCGAAGCCTCCCTCTAAACCTGCCATTCATTTCCATTCCCCGTCGTAGCTTCTCATAGGCCAACAACTCAAACAGATCTTCTGCATCATATGCAATGCGTTGCACAGTTTGCAACCACAACTGAACAGGATGCCTCATGTATTCATCATCCTGAACAGGCCAATTCTCAACTCTACTACACAACAAAGTGCTTTGTATCCTCTTCAGTTTTCCTTGCAACTTGTCGAGCTCGTCCTTGAACCCCACTGCAAGGTTGAACTCCTTCGTTGCTTGCCGCAGCACCGTGTGGAATATGGGGGCAGCTGCATCTGCAATGATGCTCGCCATTTTCCTTTGTTTTCCTTATGCACACTTAGCTTAGAGAGACTAATCTATAGAAGCAAAGATAATGTGTTGAAACAACATCAACATACCAGTTAAGGAGATGTATATGTAGTATCCAGATGGTAAAAAACCAACTAGCATACGAACGTGGAAACCATTCACGTACAATTTATGTACTTGTGTACTTGCCTGGCCTGTTGCCTTGACTTCTGGGATAGGAATGCCAGAAGGATAACTAGTGGATAATTCTATTAGGGAACCAGTTGATACGTGATTACGTGGTAGTTGGAACTTAGAATGCTTCAGAAGTTATACCATCCAAAAAGAAGAAGGTATCATTAAAGAAAAGCCACTAGCATTGTGCAAATCAACTACAACTCTACAACTATGTAAGCGCTAAACAAGAAAGGATAGGGAGACTTGGACGAATAATGACGCGGGATGGTACTAATACGTTGGCTTTAAAAGAATCAGGAAGGCTGAATAATGGCTGGTACAGATGATAGAACAAGGCCACTATTTTATATTTTTTGTTTAGTTAAAGTTTCAAACTGATGGAAACCCTCACTGTCCCAATTTGGCCAAGAGAAACCAAAGCATTGCATTGGTAACATTTCTCTTCGTTATATTGAACAACATTAAAAAGCTCTAGTGAAATGGAACAAATCTGAACTGAACCTGAAGGAACCAAACTAACCCCAACATAACGGATTCAGTTGGGCTGAAAGAAACAGGGTCATAGTACGCATTGACTATTGAGCATCATGACGAACTTTAACGTAAAACACAGTAACATGGTGGACAGGAGTCACAGGAGGATAACAATAGCAATAGATAACAAAATGCTGTCTGCAGGTCATAACTTCAAATGAGGTTAATAATTGCCAGTAGTTATCAACTCCGCCAATATCAGAAAGCAAGTTCTAACAGTAAAAGCTGAGCTCGACAAAGAAAAAAGAAGGGAGGGCAAAATTTGTTGATCCTTCAACTTAATCTATTTCTGTTTGACAAAAACTTGCCACGAGTATGGGATCTTACAGGACTCATTCAACAATATAGTTACGAACCACACCGCTCAACCTCACCACACTATCCTAAAAGAATTACAAATGAAGAAACCAAGTACACGATTATTCATCGGGTAGTGAGGTGACTGAGATTCGTATATCACCTCATTTGAGCTACCTGGGGGCAGGAGGATGCTCCCATTTTGGGTCACTTGTGTCATTATCTCTTCACTTCTGCAGCTGTCTCTCCTTTGTCTTTCTCAAGCAAAGCCTGCTTGTACATGGCACCCATCATCTCTCCCTTGTCTTTATCGGCACTAATTGCTTCAGCAGCAGCCTCTTTGGTCGCTTCTTCTAGCATAACCTGTTTATACATGTTGCCCATCATCTCAGTTCTTGCCTTCTCTCTTTGCATTTGCACATTGATGATTGCCTCCACTTCCTTGTCAATGGGCTTGAAATACTCATTAATGTCAGCTTCCTGCACAACCACATAAACACCATAATGAACATCATCACCAACTTTGTACAAAATGAAATTTGAAATAAACTGACGACTCAGATAGATTGATGGATCACTGATGCCCGGCACCAACACGGATTCAGAAGACAAAGTGAACAAAAAAGAATTATGATTTGCGCAAGGACAAGTAAAAGAAAGGACTTGCTAGTTGTCACTTGTCAGGGATTTATACAACAGATCTTAGTTGAAAGAAACATAAGGTATTCAAGACCATCGTGATTCTCACTCTGGCTAATGGCTATCACCTGGTAAAATAAGAATATCAAAAAATCATAACTTCATGAAATTGGGATAATATAAGACATGATTTACCCATGAAGGCTAGAGATCAACTAGAGAGTGATACAGTACCGCCTGTAAAGTTTGGTTGGCCGTAATCGGAAGTGCTGAAATGTAATCAAATTATAACTAAGAAGTTGAGGAACACAAGGGAAAGGAGAGAGTGAATAGTATAATCAATTACAATGAGAGGTGTAATCACAAGTGTAGCTTTTGTTGAGGAAATGTGATTGCACTAATTCTCTCACCTCCTTCCATTCTTGATTCAATTTACATTCCCTCTTCATTTTCTTCAGTTACAATTTGGTTCCATTGCAATGCATGCAACCACACAAGCACCTAGTGTGTACACGAGGAGTGTGTTGCTAGTTATAAAACAAACCTACGCCCTTACACGCCTTACACTTAATGGGGTGACACATTGAATAAATGCAACAATAACCCTCATATCAAATTACAGCTATTGACACTTCTTACAGACATTGCAGCCATGAAAAGGAAACAAAGGGCCATTGGAAGACATTTCCTTCATAACAGTGATGGGAAGCTATTGTGACCGTAAACTGTCCAAGCATCCATCACTAAAATAATAAAAGAAAAAACACAGAGAGGAAAGAAAGGAGGAGGCTTAAGGTTGATGGCCATTCAATCGTCCGGTTTTGTCACATGTAATTGCCTGTTCTTTTTTTTAAAAAAAAAATGAGGCATTGCACAACTATTCAAGGACAAGTGAAGGATAGGGCGGGCAAGGAAAATGGACGTTCTTACAGCAACCTTGCATGTTAGGTATCTTTCTAATGAGAAGCAAGCAAACTCACCATAGTTTCTAACTGTTTGTTGAGATTTTGCATTTCATCCACCATTCTTCGTACTTCTGACAAAATCATCTGTTCAGGAATTTTTTTGACAGTGTCCTTCTTTACTTGAGCCTAAGGAGAGAACAAGAGATACACCAATCAAATAAAGAATGTGTACACACAAAAACTAGAAATGAAGTCCACATCTCTGTAAACACAAAAACACTTGTTACATCTATGATTTATCTCATACTTAAAACTCAAACATACTTGCCTTCTGTATCACTTTTCTCAGAACAGAGAATTACATAACAAAAAAAAAATTCACGCAGAATTCCAGCCAGAAAAAAACCACCGATTTATAAAACCAGTTATCTGAGACTGCTTTCCAGAAGGTAATCACATGGCCGAATAATAAGCGTCCCAGATACACTGACCAACATGACTTTGGCAGAGTTTTTTTTTTAGATAACAAGGGTGTCTAGGCTTTGCCTAACTAATCCTATGGGCCTGAAGTTAACGACCGGTAAAACCTCCAGTGGCCCTGAGGAGACTTGAACTAAAGAAGGGATTCAATAATTGAGGACTTCTTACTCATTTCACCAGATATTTCCTTCCACGAGTACCTGATTAGTATTTGTAAGTTCCCCAAAAAGCCTTCCAAAATGAGGAGCAAAAAAAATTCTAAAATCTACAGACTTTGCAAATAGAATGCAATTCGAGACAATAAACATACTTAAGTTACAACCAGAATCCCACCAGGTTGCACTCTCCCCGAAAACTTCACTCCTGAAGAATTCTATGGTAATGTTCCTGGTAAAGCAACGGCTCAACAACCATCACACTCTGACACCGCATCTATAATAGAAGTTACAAATCTCAATCTAGTACAAAAGTGAAGTCCAACTTTATCCATAACACTATCATCTCAGTAGCTCACCTCTGCATGGGCGGGACGTCATGTTTCTAAGAAAAAGTGGTCTTTGGTTTCAATGCAACACAGTTAGAGCAGTACAAGCATGCACTATTGCAGTATTCTGCCCATTGCCCATTTTGCGCGGCAGTTGCTTACAACAACAACAACCCAATGTAATCAGAGATAGAGATGGGGGTTTGGGGGGTCAAGATCTACGCAGCATTTCCCACGTGCTTCAAAAAATATGTTCCAGTCCTGGTTGCAAGCTGCTGCCAGAAAACCCCCCTTAATCGGCAGCCTTCCGAGTGCCAATTTAACAAGCTCAAGCAGCTTAGTGTTCTACGTAGTTCAGATAAACTCAAAGACACAATCTAATCCCACACGCAGCATATACTCATTCAACTGTTAACGGTGCTCATCATCGCCCAGATTACTTCATCGTCACTACTCTAAAGAACATTACAATTACAATACCCCAACTGCTTAGAAACTGTCCAACTATTAGATACTGTCCATCATGGGTACTAACTGAAACGTTGAAATGTAGTTCCACTTTTCAGAGCCACCAAAAAATTATATCCAACCTAACTCACAGTAAAACAATCCATCGAAACGAATCACATCAGCAGTTCTCCTGAACATTACCATACCTCCCCAAAATTTCACATATTTTTTTTGCTTTTCAAAAGAAATCTTAATTCTTACTTCTCAGTTCTCGCCCAAGTGAGTGTCCCGAAGCTCCGGAATCGGTACTCAAGGCGAAATATGAACAACTCTTCAACTCACATGCCGATACATCATTGTAACATCCCATAAACATTATATTAGCCCACCACCACCTCTCAGTCTCTCATACAACCATCACAAGCTTCCTTCCTTAGTTTCTGACTTAACTATCATCCTTCATTAACCTAATATCATCAAGCACTATCTAACATCAAATGAACATAAAAGTTCCATCCTTTTTCACTTCCAAGCTACTCTACAACCTCATGATCACCAAACTACCTCTAACCTATATAAATCAAGCAATGTAAACCTCAAACATGCTTAAAGTTCCAATCTTTTCTACATCAAACTCATTCTAAAACCTACCTATATACCAAATACACAACCAATGACAAGCCCAAATCAAATTTCACACTTACTAACATCAAATGAGCATAAAAGTTCCTTTCTTTACACTTCCAAGCTACTCTAGAACCTCATGATCACCAAACTACCTCTAACCTATATAAATTCAAGCTATACAATCCCCAAATTTGCATAAATTTTCAATCTTTTCTACATCCAAGCCATTCTAAAATCTACATATATACAAAACCCACAACTAGTGACCAACCCAAATCAAATTTCACACTTCCAACACACAAAAATGTCTATAAATTTCCTTTCATTTCTACTAAAACATCACAAACCCATATAAAATCAAGTAAAACAATCCTCAAATATGCATAAAGTTACAATCTTTTCAACTTCCAAGCAATTCTAAAACATACCCACATGACAAAAACACAAATCACAACAAACCCAAGTCAAAATTCACACTTTTCACCAATCAAGATGAGATTAGAGATCAAAGTAACAATCATTTTTCATAACCATGAAAAACCCATGTCAGAAAAATGTCAAAACATGATACCAATCACAAGAAAATGAAAAATGTAAATGAAGGAAGAGAGAGAGGGGAGTACAGATCTCAGACGTTGCTCAAGCTGCAAACGGTAATTACGAATGCGGCGCTCTTCATAGCCAGAGAGGACTCTGATGTAGAACATGGCTCTCTTCCCATACTCCAACAGCCTTCTCATTTCCCTTTTTTTGTTGGGTATGTAATTTGCAGTGTCCTGGGAGTGAGGTGAGGTGAGGTGAGGTGAGAGAGAGGAGTCGGAGGTTGCAGCTGCAGCTGCTCTGATGATGATATTAGGGGGTTTTTTTTTTGGCCAAAAGAATGGGAACAAAAGGTTACTGTTGTATGTTGTGCCTCTCTGGTTGATGTTCTGAAGGCTGACTTTGGATTGATGTCAATGATGTGTGTTGCTATCTTTTGTAAAAAATTTACTGTAGTTTCTTTGTTGGGTTATTACGTTTTTAAGAATATTTTGAGTGATGTGTTAACTTTGTAATTTATGCGTCTCTTCAGAGTTTATTTTCTTCTCTATTTTTTATTAGTTTCTATCACTTTATTTCTTTTGATCATAACAAGTTTTGACACCAATATTCATTCATAATTCTTCATACATTATTAGGAATGCCAATATTGATAGATTTTTAGTACTAGTAATTGTGTATCAAAAATTCAGAACAACTAATCAAAAGTTTCAGTTTAGTCTCTAGAAGTTGCAAAAACTGGCCATAAATCATGCAGTATCACATAAGAAGCATTCAGTAACTGTTCATGAGTAAAAAGAGTAAAAAGCAGAATGTCGCATTTGCTATCACTGATATTACTTGATCAACTAAATTGTTATACTAGTACAAGTAATAGAAGTAGCACTGATTCAACGAAGGCCAACGAAAGTGAAACACTTTGCTTGGATATAATTTCAATCATAATAAACAGGACATAACCCATGACCCATGACCCATGCCATTATAAATATATGCCATGGAGCATGAATTCTGAGTACACTAATTTACATAATAATGCCAATATAAACTAAAACTGAAAGAAGAGATTCTTGTGAAACAAATTGTTCTTATGAGAGCTTCTTTTTTTTTTCCTTTTTGATAAATTTAATGTACAGAAATACAAAGTTCAGTAAAGCCGCCCTGCATTCAAGGGTCGGCTTTGCCAGCCACCTCATCATCGCCGTCACTAGAAGCATAACCATCCTCACTAAGTTCCTCGTCACTGGATTTGTCGTCCTCTTGCGCTACACCAATATCCTCTGGCTTCGCATATTTCTCACAATATTCTGCAAAATATGAGATTTCATAAGGTCTGGGGCTCTGGGAAAGTTCATGTGTGCGATGCGTTTTCAGAGATTGAAGCTTGGAAGAATGCAAATTATTATGCAGTTCAAACTGCCTGACAGTTCGAACTACGATACATCTTATGATGAATAACCATGCTTAAGAACCACAATATAAGTAAAGGAGAGACTCTTAACACTGAGTTCATGAAACCATATCCGTCCAAAAATAACGAAGTTCACATTCTCAGTAGAACTTGGGTGAGTAGATATATGCAACTCTATTGTATACATCTGTGCTAGACTTTGTGATAGCTGCAAAGAAAACTGCTACCTACACGACCTTGTTCCAACAGCATATAGTCAACACACCTGTCCAGTGAATGACCGTCCACGACAAAGCATTGGCTGGTGTGAACCAGCAGATGCCGAACAATTAGTGAAGCAAAGAAAGAAACAAGGATGACAAAAAATATGGGAGAACCTAGAGACAAGAATGGAGGCTACAGGGTTAAGGCGATGGCAACATCAATAGCAGCCAACCATGACTTCATACGGAATACAAAACAGAAACAATCAAAGGTAACAATGACCATCTGAGAAACTTAGCACCAACTTGACACAATGGTCTCAGCAAGCAAAAAAAAAAGAAGAAAAAAAAACAGTACTTGGTTTAGTCCTGCATACAAACATCAGGTCAGAATAAGTCAGATACACCTCCACCAATAAGGGTCTTCTTAACACATGAGAACAGTGTACGGAGAAAGGCGAACTTTTCGGGATGCAGGACATGAATCCTTTTTATTTTTTTGGTTGATCGTTGTAAAAAACCAATAACATAAAATTGTGTGTTAGTGGTGTGTGTCTGTATGTGTGTTTGTGATTGGGTGTGAGGTGGAAATCCTGTTTGGTTCTTGCTAACCGACTTCAAATGATTTAGGGACTAAGGACATGTTGTTTTTGTTATTGTTGGTGCTGCACACCAACTTCAAGTCACCCCTATGTCAATTGAACAGTCATCCATATAACACAGTCAGTGTAAACAAATGTCATTTATGTATCATAAACCATTCACCCCAAATAGTGAGTGTATACGATATACTGCACACCCAGCATCCAATAAATGACACCGACAAAACAAAGGATGAATCAGAACCTCCGAAGATAACCTCTCTCCAATATACCCTCCCCATCAAGAGACTCTCATAACTGTCCTTCGAAAATGGATGTCACCGAGCTCTCACATCTCAAGTTCCTCATCCACCATATCACATAAGACACGATTAAAGGGGTTCAAGACCTCAAGAAACAACAATATCAAATCAGTAAGAGTCACCCTCTAACAAGATCTGTCAAAGATAAACACAGCTAGACCTTGGGCTCAAGGAAACAGCTCATGATCATGATTTTTTTTTTTGGAAAAAGGTTAATTTTTTTCATTATGAAAAATACCATTTTTCCAATGAGAGAAATACTCTCATCCAAAAAAGGTCCAATTACAAGCCTTTACATACAACAAATATCCAAAATTTTCTAAAAAGAAATTCTAGCTAAAATCGAATTAAGGTGTACAGAATCCTTATAGTAGAAAGATATCAGATATGTTTAAATATACCGCGACTCAAAATTGTCACTAAATCAATAACAGCGTCCAACTAAGAGCATTATTACTGCTTAAAAGAACCCACACGTTCCTCTAGTCCCATGGTCCTAGTGACCAATCTTACAGCAGGTTCCAGGTGGAAGCAGCTCCACGCCTCACAAGCAAAAACTGGGGTGATACCAAAAGGTAGGTCAATAAAGCAATTACTCCAGTCCATGGTTACTCAAAAACTAACAAAAGACTACAGTCTACCAAGTTCGCCAATGACCCTAGCTTGCAGGAACAAAACAACTTACCCCCC
>ONZK01001706.1:57608-68580 GCA_900322385.1 Pharnaceum exiguum | reverse complement strand
TTATACATTTTAGTACCCAATTGAACTCCCAACACTTAATTTTAGTATTTTTATTTATAAAAATAATTGTCAAAATTTTGGTGTCTACATCAGTTTATAACGGCCATGAACGTTACTGAACTTTATTATAAAAAAAATAGGTAGTCTTACTAAAATTCTCAAACAAAGAGGAGACAATTTTCTTATCGTGTTCAATTTTTTTTAATTTATTTTGAAACAAGTTTTATAAGCTGGCTTATGTGAAAGTTTTCTTAAAATATGCTAAGATAATCATTATGCTTTAGCCAAACACAAAAATTTGTGTCAATCCGTTTCATATATGAGACTAGATCAATTCTTCTGTTAGTCAAATGAGCTATCTTGGAACATTATTGTAATTCAAGGCTACTTCGAATATCAACTAATAGGTCACTAAATAATCATGACTATTATAAGTAATATAACTAACCATATTATCACTATGTTTAATGTTTTGATTGAGAAGCTAAAGGAATAAAAAAAAACTTTCTCTTTTCAGGTTAATTATTGTTTGATGAACTTAGGCCATGTTCATGTTCATTCAACATAATTCGATTCTCAACAAATAAAAAAGCACACGGTTCATCTCTATATAGTTTACTTTAGTTCAAAAGTTTAAGTTCATTATAAAATTATGTCCTAAAGAAGCAACCATTACATTACATTACTCAAAAGTACCAAAGTTGAGTTTTATGTTCAATTTGAATAGTGCTTGTTTGTAGTTCTACTCAACAAAAGTAATTAGTCAAATTACGCGGCTATGGTGTGAATTACTATGAACAACGGGTCATCACTCATCACCGAGGAATGTAAATGCAATGCATAATCACATGTTTGTGGATGACTTCTTCCTGGCATGAACCTCACCGAAAGAGGGTAGTTTGCAATTCTGTCTAATGTAGAAGAGGCTACAATGTGCTCTTGAAACTTGCACTAGTAAGAGTATTCTAATGGTGATGGAGATTTGTTTAGCTAACAGCTCTATAATTGTTATCTGACGCGTGGCTATAATGAAACTCGTATGCAATGCAACATTGTTTTCAGTTTCCCATATATGCCATTCGGCCATTCCTTGATATTTGGAACTGTTCTATGATTGTACTGAAGAAAACATGCAATGGACCGATCAACCACTTTGAGGCAACATTGACCTGATTTTACTAGCCCTACATGATAAAATGACCGAGTCTAAGTTTCAAATCCTATCAATTTCGGGTTTAAGTTGTAATGGTCACTTTACATAGCATTTTATATTTATTTCAATTCTTGTAATTTCTTGTACTTGTAACCAAAATAAAATAAATAGTAGAACTGAAGAAGATTGGAGATTTGAGTTTTTTTTTTTGTTTTGACAATTGATTTGAGTTTCTTTATCATTAGCTTTGATCTCTAATTCTTTTCTTTCTTATCATTTTCCACCGTAACCATGACAAAGCTCCATGCTAAAAGTTAAGAATAAGATTTGGTCGCCATAAGCTCAAAGAGACTTCTATAGTTCTATTGTGTATTGTGTTGCCTTTTTCTTTGTCATGGTCCCTTGATACTTTGTTAGAGGTACAGTTTTGTCACACTCACAAATGTCGGCAACTTGGTCACTTTATTGGCCCCAACATGCTACTAGTAACATGTCTTATGGCTACCTTAGAAACCAAGTGTTCGGGTCATTAGGGATTCGTACCATTTGTAAGGTTTCAGTACATCAATGTAGCTAGTAGCTACGAGTATGTATCAAGATTCAAGAGTTCTAACCTGGACGATAACTCTTTGTGATGACAATTAGTAATAGACAGGGACAAAGTTTGTATGCAACGTAACCTCCGAGCATCACCATTGAATTGGGATTTATCCTTGGTTGTTATTGTTGTTGTGATACATAGCAATCGTTGCTGATTTTTGCAGGGTATTCTTAGTAGAGTGCGCAACGCGTTGCATTTATCAGTTAAGGCTTAAGGTGGCCGACATCTTGGTAATCTTTTGACAAATGTAAATCATGGTCAATACTTTCCATCCAACTTATATCACTTGATGGATTAAGTTGCAACAATGGTGATGGTTTATACAGCTGGGTTGCAAACTAGAGCCTTTGTATTGATTTGATGGGTTCAATACTCCACTTCAAAAGAAGCCGAAAGCATAAGGAGAAACTGAAGCTGAGAAACGTCAAAAGACAGATGACATGCAAAAAATTTGTGATTTAAATTTGACAACCAAAAAGGGAAAGAAAAAACTGCCAGTAAACTACAAAATTGATTGATATCTGACTAGCACCCTAGCCTTTATCACTACCTGCCTAACTGAAATGCGAATTGTACAGATATGTCAAAACTGAGAAGCTGGTCAGTAATATAACTTTACAAACTGACCATGCCAAGAACGGTTGCATCTGAGCCTCTCTGTGATTAACACTGGAAAGGCCTTGTTGAGTTGGAACTCACCCAACTCAATAGGGCCCTGGTGAACCCCTGGAAATGCTCGAAAACCTGTCCTTGAACTTGTGTGGACATCCTAAATAGACCTTTGCGGAAAATGAATTACGATGACACTGGGAAAGCAGTATGATGCTCTCAACCCATCAACCAATCTTTTGAAGAAAAGAACATATGTAGCTCATCTAAGCTAATCCAAGTCAGTGACTTGCTTATTTTGGAGACATACAGGCTCTGCTCCACGAACCTTAACAAAATTGTACCCAAATACTTCACTCACTGCCCCGATCTCTGTCTCATCATCATCACTGTCTACATCCTTTGGAGTAACACGATTCTGATAACTCCTACGCCGAATAACGTAGACATTAAAGTAGTAGTTAACTAGGTCCATCCTTGTCTTTCTCGGGAAAAATGACTTACCCAAGCACGGCCTGTTCAACCTTATGACATGCTTGAATCTCTTTTCTTCTTCGATTGACCACGAAAGTGATATCTCTTCACCCATACGATCAAACTTCCAATGGTAGAACGCCAAACCCACTTCACGCCTTAATTTCATCCTCTTTTCGGCAATGTGGAATCTGTAGCATTCAACCGAACCTGGAAAAAAGCATTCGCAAGAGCTACTACCACCAACTTCAGAAGACGAACTTTCATCATTGAAATTTGGAGCCCAGATTTGTTTTCCTAGCCATTTGGGATCACTCTCAGACATGGCACCTGTCCACAGGGGTACATCGGCTTGATATTGAGGTCCTATGAAGACATGCTTCTCATGAGGGGTATTCTCGTCAAATTTGTCAGTTACAGTTTTCGTGGCTGGGGAATCTGCATGCAGGAGTTCTTCCTCCCGACACCCATTCTCCAGTGGATGCTTGCAAGGACTTCGAAGCACGCTGTGGTCATCTGAGCACGAATTACAACAATGACAAGATGTTTTCACCAACGTTAACCTTTTGCTGGACCTTTGACCTTCTGCAGACTGTTGATTTGTCGAAAGATCATCTTCGTACATAGAGGGATGCATCCTGCTAAGCTTCTTCTGCAAATTGAGATGTCATTGAGTAATTTGCCCAAAAACTGATGGCACAGATTAAGCCTCAGACAAAAATAGACTATTCCGAGACCATACATTTAAAGATTAACAGTAAAAGCTACTCGTATAACTCTATTAACATCTCTTCAAATATCTGTGAAGGTAGAACATGTTGATAATTTTTTCGCAGGGTTTTGACAAATAAAGTAGTATATAGCAAAAAAATAAGAAAAATAAAAAATGGATAATTTCTCACGAGTTTTTCATTAAAAACAGGAAACATGTGCAAATATATATAGATATGATATAGTTTTTGAGTGTCACAAGCTAACAGAGTTAGTAACACCATTACCTTCTTGTGATTTAGTTTCTATTAAAGGGAAATTTAGGGGAACTAAAGTACATAAAGAATGCTGTAAAATGCATGTAGTTATCTAAAGTACACAAGATTTTTAATGCCCCTATACTACAAGCTACGACCCCCGAGCAACCCCATTGAATGGGGATTTACACTCGGTTGTTGTTGTTGTATACCACAAGCTATGAAATCAAAAGTTAACAATGTTGCTAACTTCACCAGCTTGTGACACTTCAAATATAAATGACACGAAAGGCACAAAATGGAGAAACTATATCATTTTTACACAAATGTCATAACACAAGAATGAAAAGTTTCAAAAGAGAAAGTAGAAATGGAAGTAATGACATTACCAAATTTTCATCCGGCAAAAAAAGATAGTTTGTTGATAAAAGTTATTTTCTTTTTTTAGAGTCCATCACAGTAAACTGATTTTGTATGTAGTATCACATAAGGCATAGGTAAATAAAGAGAAAAGTTAAAAATGCTAATTGAAGATTCCTTTATATAATGGAGGCCTGCTGCTGAAGTTTGAAGATAGACACATATTCAATTTGCTGAAATGGCTGAATGCCCACAGGCTCAGCTAAATTACTTATTAAGAGATTTAATACTCCTCCCAGTGTTTTAAGAAAAAAATCCCTCCTTTGACCGGGTGTACCATATAATTTACCCCTTTGGCCTTTGAGATATACTATCGTATCCACAAACTTTAATCAGTTTAAGATTTCAGGGTTTTTACTGCGAGAAGGCAACTTCTTTAGATTTCCTACTACCACTTCGAGGCACATGAGAGTCTATATGCCTGAGGGGCATCTCACTCTGTTGAGAACCAAGATGTCCACATTATTTGTTACTCCATAATAATTCAGCATCTTTTCGAAAACAAATCATAAACAGGACGAAAATATACACAAATGGTAGCCATTACTATAGCAACATCAAATTAACACATGCATTTGCAAAATTTGTCAAATGATTTTCATTACGTCCAAATGAAGGCGCATTTGAATTAAAAGAGAACAAAATATCATGATTTAAAGCGTACAACAAGGTATATAGAATAACAATTAGAGAACAACAGTCGAAAAAACTGCAATTCATCCTGGGCAATCCGATTAAGTAGAGATAAGACTGCATCATATTCAGATCATGACTTCAGTTATATTAATGCAACAAAGCAACATACACGATATAAGATATCTTAATCTGAATCAATTGTTGGACTTCATTAACTACAAAACTTAAAACAGAAAAGAAAAAAGGTATTGTAGGCAAATTACTGATTAAACATACCTGGTGTATAGTAGATTGCTCATCATTTGAATCAACATCTCGCCTTTGTAACCTAGCTTCTCGTACTGCCAGTGCAGCTGACCAGTAATCCTTAACTGCGCTTTCTTTCCATTTAGAGCAACCAGGCATGGTTCCAATGGATGGATGACAAGGATCCTTCGCGACCTTGATCATCCAACCCAGCATTCCTGGAAAGATGTCACGTTTCCTCTTGCGAGAACTACTGTCTACATCAACAGCACATGAATTTACCGGAGAAGCAAAGGCCTTGCTCTCGCATAATTTTTCGTCATCATCAACTGTAGTTGCAACACCATCATGAGATTCGCTGCCACTTTCACTGCTCGGGTAATTCAAAGTCTTCCTAAGAGCCACGTCAATTCGCTTGCAAATACTATCATAGTCAGTCTTCTCATCCTTTATAACTACTGCTTTCTCATCGGATAAGTACTCTCTAAACTTTTTCTCAAACTCGAGCGACAACAAACCCAAGCTACCACCACATTCGAAACTTCCATTCTTTGATATCCTATCTCTACTAATTCTATTCAACCATTGATCCAACTCATCCAAATACTTGAAATAGATCAACTTAAGCGAGGCACTTAGTTTCGAATCAAACCCGAATTTCTCAGCAACCAAGCCCCACAATTTCTCCTTCGAAACCGCACTAAATCCACCCCTATCCCTCACCAAACAAAACAACTTGAATAAATCTACCGACCGACCGCCATCCCCTAACAAAGCCGGTATTGGCCTAATTCCATTCTTAGCATACACACCTCTCAACAAAAGCATAAGCACTTGATCAAACAAGCACCTAAATTCAGAATCACAACCATCCCAATTCACATCATCATCATCATCATCCTTATTTCCTACCAAACCCACATCAAAAAGCTCATTTCTTTCACCATTCTCACAGCCTTTTAACTCATTTTCATCTTCTAATTTGACCATTTTGCCATGAATGTTTGACCTCAACACTCTCTTCAACTCTTTATATACATGTATGTGTACAAAAAACCAATGAACTCAATCAAAGAATGCTAAACAACAACAACAACATCAACATACAAAGCTTATAAAAAAACAACAAAAAGACATGATCTTTATCAAAAGAATTTCATTCCATTCCATTCTCTCTCATTACACAAAGTTCCATAGGTGATAACTGATAACAGACAATACCCACAATGCATTTCACAAAATAACTCAAATGGGTAAGTAAAGATTAAGTCTTTAAGTCAATACCTTGATGTTTTTGGTGCATGCAACTATCAAAGTTATGACCTTTTGTTGTTTTTTGCTTTTTGGGTTTTGGCAAAAACACCTTATTAATCAAAAGGGTTTGTCTGAGAATAACAAAAAAAAAGGTGTTCAAGTGAAAGCCTGTTATTTGGGCTGACAGCTAAGGATTATTATTAGAGAGGCAAAAAGGGGTTTTGAGAAACTAATTATTACTTAGCAAAAATGGGAAGAAATCCTTTGAATTTACTTCTATTTTTACTTGATTGGGTGGCTGAAAATGGAAATTTGGGAAATGGGTATACAGGGATATTATGAATAATTGAATATTGATTAATTAATATTAATTGTTTGATTGAATATGAACTCAATCACATGGAAAATAGCTGGGAAGGGAATGGGAAATATTATTATTAATTAGTTAATGACAATCTCAAAGAAATAGTATAAAATTGTATTGGGTTTTGGTTTTGGTTTTGGTTTTGGTTTTGGGTTTATAGTGTGGTGCAAAAAATTTGGAGTCAAAAGGGGTTCTAGGAGACCATGCCAAAGATGTGCTTGAAAGAAAACCCTAACAAGATTTTATATTGCAAATTGATAGTATTAGAGAATTAGGTATAATTTTATATGGTTGTAGAGAAATGGAAAGAGTATGATTTTGCCATATGTGTTGGTATTTATGCTAAAGGTGGACTATTTGAATGGTTATTATGAGTTGTCTAAGATTGATAAATTTAGTTTTGATTTTAATAAATTAGGTGTTGAATTGTTAGATCGAGTACTTAAAAGGAAAAATATGTAAAAAAAAACGATAAATGGTGTGAGATTGATTGATTTATAAATGTAAGGAAGAGATTTAGTAGTTAATTAAACTATGCAATTTAGGGTTCGCAAATTGTTTCAACGTTGGCTAGTTGTTGGTAACATGTAGGGTTGTTTTAGGTATAACAAGAGACATGGTCAACGATTTTAACTCCAAATTACAAATAGATTTTTTACTTTTATATTTGAAAGATAGGTGTGAGCCTAAAATTTTAATTTCTATCCATTTGTCACAATCTATTTTCTTCTATGCTAATCAAGGACAAAGTAAAAAAGAGGATAATTCATGTGTATGAATGATTTGAATATTATTTACATACCTTTAACGTTTGCGAAAGTCTCCTGATTTTTCGGGGTAAGGCTGCGTACGTCAAACTCCCTCAACACCGTGTCTGAGATGAGATTTAGGCTATTTTGTTGTTGAACGTTCGCGAAAGCTGATTTCATAATGTGAAGGTTTTCTAATTCTCTCTGTTGTTGATCTTATATTGTTTTATTTGGGTGTATATTTTGTCAATCTTTTAGGAGATAATTATATAGGTGATCATGCCTAGGGGTGTGCATATTCCGTCCGGACCGGAAAACCGACCCGACCAGGACCTAAATAGGGTAGCCCGGACCGGACCTGTTAGATTCAGGTCCGGTTTCATGTCCTTGGAAACAATAAATCCGGTTTCCGGTCCGGTCCGGGTTAAAACCAGATAACCCGGAATCGGACCAGAATTTATTATCACTTAAAAAATAAACGTGTCTATACCACTATACCAGTCACTAATTCACTACCCTAATTCCTCAAACCCCAACCCGCAGTCACTCTCCAACCCCTCAAAAGAAACTCACTCCCAATCTCTCTCCATTCTCCCTTCCACAGTCCCACCGTGCCCATCTCCTTCACCCCTGCTACTGTTACCCTCTATTCGGCTCTTCCTACCACAGCCTCCATCTCCCTCACCGCATGACGCCCACCCTCGCTCCTTCACTTCCGCCTCTCTCTCTCTTTCCCACCTTGTTGGCTGAAGCCTAGACTATGCGGGATTGTGGGATGCATTTAGATGGGGTCAAGAAGTTGGCTGGCAAATGATTGAGGTTGAGTGTCACTGTTATAAGTTAGTATGTTGCTGCTTGCTGAGTTGCTGGAATAAGTAACCAAGAGACAGACATATCATTTTTTTTTGGGTTATTGACATACCAGATCTTAGTGTCGTTTGGATGATGTTAGATATTTCAAATCAAACTGATGTATTGTTGGGCTGTTAGCACTTAGCAGATGTCTCAAATTAATTGAAATTACTCTTTTTTTCTCTTAAAATAAAATAAAAGTGCTGGATAAAAAATGGGGGGATCCAGTCTAACCGGTCCAAGGCCGGACCGGATCTGAATTTTCCGGTCTAACCCGGACCGGCCCGGAATAATTCAGGTCCGGTTTCCGGTCCTGCCAAAAACACATACTCCGGTTTCCGGTCTTATCGGTTTCGAATCGGATCGGTCCGGTTTTGGACCGGTGAACACCCCTAATCATGCCTCCCTTACTTGTAAAACCCTATTTATGAGAATGTTGTTGATTTTCACATTTATACTAATTGTATTGGGCCTTTCTTAATAAAAAGTCCACTTAATGTGCTAGCTAATGAATTTATTTATGGCCCAATAAAAAAATATTATTTATTATACGAATCCACGTACTTGGCACACATAATAATAAAAATTATTTATTCCATTAAAAAAAATAATTTATTTCAAAGAAATTGCTCTCTGGCAACCATACTTTTGACACTTCCAATTTTTTCTGCTGCCTTTTTTAATTTTTTGGGACAGCACTTTTTAATATCCATTACAAGGCTTTTTTTTTTAAAAAAAAAGGAACACCATTCTGGGAGCCCAAATCGTCGGGCTGCTTGAGCTAATAATGTAGCTGTAAGCCTGCAACGGAAGGATATTCTTGTACCTTTCTGCGTATGAGGGCACAAGTGAATGATGGCTGGATGGTCTATCTGGGAGTCTGAATACACACATATACTATAGTGTACATATGATAACGAGTAATTCCTAGTTCAGTTTGTTTAGTGCTCGAACATTACTACTTGTTCAAGAGCGGATTTATCATCTAAGAAGCATGAAATGTTTACAATTAACTCGAATGGCATTTTGCTCCATGATGCTAGATTGTCAGGTAAACCGTAAACATTAAACATGCTAACCGTTGGCGTCGCAGTTTTGGACTGAATAGTGCAGCTTCAACAAGAGGAGAAAAAACGGGAAGAGGGGGAAGGGGGGAGAATATGACGATGAACGACGAA
Source organism: Pharnaceum exiguum (assembly GCA_900322385.1). Taxonomy (NCBI): domain Eukaryota; kingdom Viridiplantae; phylum Streptophyta; class Magnoliopsida; order Caryophyllales; family Molluginaceae; genus Pharnaceum; species Pharnaceum exiguum. Next base: position 59,076 of record ONZK01001706.1, on the reverse strand, counting down.
AGACAAAACCAGAGAGAGGATGTTCAAACAACCTAAAAGGCTATACATGGTTATGTGCGATTGGAAGGAAGCCCAATGGAGGTTATAAACAGGGCGTTTCAAATGGTAGTATGCAATGCAATGCAACCAAAGTCAGCTAGTTCTAAGTTCTAAAAGCCTGAATAACTAATACAGTTGCATTGTGATGCATGCTACCCCCACCTATTTCGAACCGCAAAGAGAAGGCAACAGTAACGCAAAAAAAAAAAGGAAAGGAAAAATCAAAAGACACAAATCTGTTCCACAGTTTTTCTTGGCTCCAAACTAACTTCATTCAAGCTCCAAGGTTGACATGACAGGAAAACAATGCGAACACCTCGGAGATGTCACTTCAGAATCCCTCCACAAGCAACGGTTCATGATTGTACGGGTAATGTGAATTGCGTAACATATTTTTGATAGCGGATTAACAAATAAGGATCCCCGATTCACTGACAGAAACTTTATAACACAAAACAGGGGTTTCTGTCTAACCACAAAGAGGTACACCTAGGCTAGCTCCCAAAAGCATCATCAATCAATATTTCCTGCGTTATTAGAAATAAAATACATAAAGAACGATAATGCAAGTGTGTTACTGTTAGAAACAACAAAGCCAAGCCAGAAATACTGGGATGCTCACCTGGTCACACACTGGACAATTCTCACTTCGTTCCATCCATTCCAGAATGCAACAAAGATGAAAATGATGTTCACAACTAGTAAGCATCTTGGGATTTTCATCAGTGTATTCTGCATACAAGGAAGAGACAAACATATTTGTAAGTCCTGTACATAACCCTATAGTTTGCACTCATCAAGTCAGTTACGCTTTTTTTTTTGGTAATAAGATGGACATACCAGAAATGCCAGAAACTATCACATTGGCCAAGACCAAATACTTCGTATAATGAAAGAGAGATGTTTTTAAACATTACCTTCAAGACATATTGGACAATCCTCTTCTTCAATGGTCATAGCAATTGATTTAGCAGGCTTCTTAAGGTCATCCTCAATATCTTTTGATGGAGTGAGTTCCAGAATGGATTCTGTTTTGCACTCTGGATCCTTCTCGATAATTTCAGGTGAACCAACCCTGGTTGGTCCCTCAGCAGAGCCAGCATCTATCCTCCCCGCTTCCAGTGCTGAACCACTCATGGTGCCATAATTAACTCCACTTTCATGTGGAGATGATACCCGTGGATGTCCTAAATAACTTTCAAATGGAATAGGTGCAGGAGGTGGAGTGTATGTGTCCGGATCTGTCGTGTCCAGATTGGTATCAACCAGAAGCCCAGATGTGCCATGGTGAGCAGACAAGGGCTGACGCTCCTCTGACGTTCTAGGGCACTGCAGGAAGTTTGAACGTTCTAATCAATCTCAAACTACTACAAAGTCAGTGGTTGCCTGGTGCTAACCAAATTTTAACAGGGGGGGGGGGGGGGGGGGG
>ONZK01001706.1:36740-55478 GCA_900322385.1 Pharnaceum exiguum | reverse complement strand
GTCACAAAAACTCAGTTATCCACCAGAAACTCTGGCACATCTTCCTGCTTAGCAGCGCAAACAATCTTTCTTCACTCTAAAATTCAGACAACGCATGCAAGCACATAGATCAAAATAAATAAATATAACAAAGATGTCGCCAGAACAGAAAGAATCACATCAACCACTCTCCAAGTAAAGATGTACAGAAACAAATCACTAAAATCTCGTCTCAATCATCCGTGATTTCATAAGTCGGACACGTATAAACTACCGTCAAGGAACGAAATCTGACAAACAGATGGGTGATCACAAAATAATAGTAAAGGAGCTCTTGGCATCTCTCTCAAATAGTTCTCCAACAGATATTGATCTAAGCCCAATAATAGAATGAAGGCAATAGCTACCTTTGACATCTATAGTGAACCTGAAGTAACATCTATGGTCATATATGTGGCGTCAGTCACTTCCAATCAAGCTAGTAGATGCCACCCTTTGAAACCAACAATTGCCATTACAGTTCTACTACTCAAGTGAACATTACAGTTCTACCAAATGTGGCTACAATGGGATTGGGGCAGCAAGAGTCGAACACTAGCAAGCTTACACAAGCTGTTAGTAGTAGTAATTACTAGGAAAATCAGTTTCAACAGTATTATGCTGTTACTAGCAGAAATTCATCGACATATAAAGTCAAAGAGTCAAACACAGAATTTTTCTCAATTCTAACACTTGAACATTCCTACAGGGTCACAGTCAACCAAGAGGAAACAGAATTCATCAAAGCTTCTGAACAAGTAAAAACCAAGCAAACTTCAACTTGTAAAAATTCCTCAACATGAATGACTCAATTTCTCCCTCCCACCTTATGCTTGAATTGGCCCATGACCACTTCTAAAGGCTCCGTTCTCCAGTCCTAAACTAGACCGTATAGTCCTGCACTTGAAGTTGTAAAGGGAAACTCCGAAACCAAACTAGATACTCGAAGAAATAACTCTTGCAGAATAGTGCCTAAGGCCTAAAACTTAGTATTTCCCCTAGTTTTCCGATTCATAAGTAGAATTCAGTTTAGTTCAATTCACTTTTGCTCGAATTGTAAAAATCAGTTATTAGAAAAGGGCCTAAAGCCCTAAGCAAGATAACCATGATTCTGAAACTCCCAAAACTTTGCTCACACAAAAGCATTCAACTATTCAATTACAACCCTGAAAAACCCTTTCTCATCATCTATTACAATTCCCACAAAGACACAACTCACAAGCTCATACACATCTCATCACCCCTCACAAACTCCAAAACACCAAAACACCTTTTCATATATCTCAATTCTCATCATCATATCATCATATCATATGATACCCTTTATGCCTTACATATCAATCAATCAACCAAACAAACCATAGCAAAACAAATAAAACCCTTTTCATAAAACCCAAAAAGGAAAACAACCCATATCACAGTTTCTCAAAATACCCACCAAGAAAAGATTCAATCTTTACCTACCAACAACAAAAAAGAACAAAACTTTGCAAGGAAAATTCACAGCTAAGTACTGTACCTGGTAGTAGTATAGTAACAAAGACACAGCCTTTCTTTCTTAACTTAAGAAAATAATAACGTACAAGGGATAAATACAAAGGAAAGGAAAGAAAGGTGCTGTGCTGACGCCTTTTGGCTTTTCTCCTTCTTTTGCAGAGGGAGGTGAGAGAGAGGAGTGCTTGTTGTTTGCTTGTTGTTTTATTAAATTAAATAAATAAAAAGGAAAGAAAAGGAATAATAAGTGCTGCAAGATAGATACTCGTACAGTCATAGAACTCTTACTCACTCTCATTGGGATGTGTATCGTCGTATTTACGCGCTATGTAAACACGACTTGTGGGAGTTGGAATTGTACGCGCTGTTGTGACTTGTGAGTCTCTCATGATGATGTGGCAATCCAGGTGATTACGTGGAATTTGTAATAGCTTTTGTTTGTTACTATCGTTAAGTCTTCTGTTCACCGGGTGTATATATACACTCTGTACCACGTCATCATTTATATATGACTAATGGACATTTTTATGTGACTAATGACTAATGGACATTTTTATGTAACTAATGAATAGTGGGTATTTTTATATGACTAATGACTAGTAGTAATATGACTAGTGAAATCTTTTATATGACTAATGTCTCTGACGTAGCACAGGGTGTATATATACACCCGGTGCACGGAAGACGGGCTGATCGTTGACTATTAAGCTAGGCTAGCTCTTGCAACTTTGCAAGGTGCCTTGTTGATGCTTTGTTTGATTTTTCTGAGCTATTTTTTCGAGTACTCGCTATTTTTCAACTAGGAAAAGTTTGATTCTTCAAGGAGTGTAATTGATGCCAAGTTATAACCAATTATTAGAAAAATATAGATATGGAACATTGACTTTCATGACTTTAGTAATTATAAAATTTGATACGTTTAGTGTTCATTTGAGATTAAGGTGGAAGTGTTTTCAATAACACTATTTTTTTTTAGAGAGTTTGGCAGAAGTGTGGTGGGTGAAGTACTTTTCAATAAAGTGTATAAGAAAATAAAATGGATTTATACATTTTTTTGTAATGATTTATACGGTATATTTTTTCCACTTATTATTAAATTAAGTCGACTATGCTCATAAATTTTTAGACTTTAATTTCTAGAATTCAATTGTAATCTTACTAAATCATTTGGTATAGTACCAATAACTAGGACATTTTGACCAGGAAGGAAGATTTCAACATAAGATTTATGTTTTGTTTTGTTCGTGTCAAATGTATTTGTATTTTCATAGGTTATTCACAAAGGCATGTTCAATGAGTGTAGATCGTCTTCAGTGCTCATGGAGAAGATCTCCTCCGTCTGCTGAATAGGGCTGGGCTATCAGGGAGTGGGGGGTATTGGCTTCATTTTAAGCCATTGATCCCAGTACAGGTTCTAGTATTGGATCCAGTACTGGAGAAGATCATGGCTCATGTTCAACTGGAGGTATTGGGAGTTTGGAACTTTGAGATTTTGAGAATCAATGCTTTTTTTTTTTTTAGGGGATTGAGAATCGACCTACTGGAAATTTTCACCACCGGAGTCTATTTCTCCTTTCGATCCGTGTTATTTTTCTCAAACCTTGTGTATAAACTGTGTGCACTGTATCAAACTATCAATGCATTGTACATTTGTACTAGTAATGTGGCAATAGCTATCTTAGATACATCCCCTCTCCTTGAAGGAATGTCTTGTAAGTTGTAAATGTTGGCCTAGTTCCTTAGTTTATGCTCATGAACTAAATAGGGCTATGGGGCCTTCGCGATGTTGTTTTGGTCGGCCCGCTTCATTGCCCCATCAAACGTACAGTACAAGCAAATATGCACCTTACTACGGAGTACTAGTGCTACCTTACCGAGCTGCTAGCCTAGCTTTATTCCCAATTCGCCCATAGGCCATAACTGATTTGCCTATCGACCAAATTGCAAATGTCATGTTTTGCTCTTGTCATGTACTGTACGATTGTACGAGTTTTGCTTGCCTCACACATTGAAGGCTCCGAGCTACTGTTCCAGCACTCTCCCATCTCATGAGGGTTGTTGACTTGTTGGTTGTGGATCATAGCATGGATTTTGAACTTGGTTTGTACAGGGTGAGAACAGTAATCAAGTTGCTAGTATGGTTTTATAGAATTACTACATAATTGAGGTGTTGGTATTGGATTAATGATGACAAATGCATATGCTTTTTGTGCAAAAATAACAACTACAAGAAATATCAAACTTATGTCACTTTTTGAAAGATCAGTTTTATACTTCTATCAGCTATTTGTCGGACTAATTTGAAAAAGATTGAAAAGAAACGAAAATATCTCCATAACTCTGAACAGTAGAAAGTCACAAGCAATCGTTTTCATCCTAGACGACATGGCGACATCTATCTTTGTTCTCCATCAACAGACAATTAAGTAGCAACACTTCAACATCAGTTTGTTTCAATAGAAAGAAAAAAAATCTAGGCAGTAGGGCAGAGTTTGTAACCATAGACGAAAGATCAGACATGCATCAATAACAGAATTATAATTCACATTAGGGGAGTGACATATATGAGTAGAAATAACTCACAATATCAACATTAACCAGCCTCTTTTGTCTACGATACATTACAGCCTTACAGGGTTAGCAACAAGAGGGTGGGTAACAGCCAGCTGAATTAACAAACCCCCCTCTCTTTTTGCAGGTTATCAGTTAGATTGATCTAAAAGTTAGGCTAAGATTTATGTATAATATATATTTATATATGATATAATTACATGGAGCACGTTGAACACCTGATAATTGTTTCATTTCACTCCTTTCTTCTGTTATTGCTTCTCAGTCTCTTGGCTGCACGCACGAATTCAGTAATCACTTGCACCTCGTCGATTTGCTGCAACATTAGGAAATGAGGATCAACAACTAATTAGTCTCATACATGTCTCAAACGAGCATTGTTGGAAAAGGAACGCGAGAAGGGGGATGTAATGCTATAGATGGGAGCTAGAGAGACCTGTGAAATGAAGTGGCGTTGCACTATCGCTACCAGCTGCTCTTTGGATAAACCAGAATTCATGTTCCCCTGAATAAACGAATCAATGGCAGGGGAGATTAGTGTATGTTTCGAATTATGAGACCGAATAATCAGGAAAAATTATTCAAGCTTGGTACTGACAAGATGATAGTGGTTTGAGTATCTCCACAGTGAATCACTTCCCAGCTTGCCGAAGTTCAGCCTCTGCATATTCAGCCAAATGAGAACATTAGGACCACAGGAAAATCCACAAGAGTACAATAAAGGTCTCATTCCTCTATGAGACGGTTGTATATAAAGAGAAAATGCAACAGTCAACCAAGTTCCAGCTAACAACACTTCACTAGTTCACTAGTCTACAGGAGGAAATGAAAAGTTGAAAACTCGAGTTGTGGGACTTAAAATGATGTTGATGTAGGGACCATAAAGATACTAATTTCAAGATTTACGCTAATTGTGCTAATAACTATGTTTTCAAACCCATGCGACCTGGATTATGTAGGATCTGTGGTCCATAATGGGACACAAAAGTTTTGTGGCATAATCATGTGTTTATCACTCCTTTAGTCAAATTAATTCAACCAATTAACAAAGTGGTACTGCCTATTGTGCAATGAAAGCTGTTTCAGACTATGCAACCCCCCAAGAAAATGAAAAAGAAAAGAAGAAAAGTAGTATCACCACACCACATAAACAATCAACAAAATGAGACAGGGGAGCAAAGAAACAACATACAATGTGTTTTTTTTTTCCTTTGAGGGGGAGGGATAAAACATACAGTATTCACATTGCATAGAACATGGCAATTTGGCAATTGAACAAGTAATCAAATGTTATCTTTCCCAGATTCATGTGACCATTTCTGAAGGCAGGACCACATAGACCTTCTCAGTAAGGTACTTACACATTGAGGGGTATGAATGTTCGACTGGAATTCCTTAAAACAAGTCATATTCAATTTTGCTGCTGCAGATGTAGCCCAAGGCCTAGTGTGACGAACTCTCGGCCTGCTCACTTTGTGGAATTCCACTCTACTTGCTGCAAATCAAAGATGAAATGTAATCAAGGGTCATTTGAGATCATTAGCTACCATGGAAACGAAACTCAAGGAAAATATGACATTATCACTTACAGAAGTCGTTATCCTTGTCGCCCAGATCCGAGCTGCTGCTAGAGTGATCGAAGTCATCATCCTCCTCATTGCCTGTCGGCGGTTCCAACACACTGAGTGCATTCCTCTGCAGCTTGACCTCAATCCCATTCTTGAGAACCTTCAAGAGCACAATGAATTTCTCAGTATCATAGGGCATAATTTATGACCTTATATTAAAAAAATATAAAAAGAAAGACATCAAAAGGCAATTACATAGCTCATCCAGTAGCTAGAAGTACAAGGATAAACAAGACCATCAGAATGTGCAAACAGAAGAGAACTTTCACTGACAAGGCATACTTACAGATAATGGGAATACAGAGTTAAAGGAGCATCAAACAGTTGACAACTGGGGACACTTTTCTCTTTATCTTTCATCATCATTTACTTTTTTTTCCAAACCTATTGCTTTCAGTTTTAGTGCATACAATCTATCAGGCAAATTAAAATCCTTCACGAGATGAACAGTAAAAAATCACCCAATAAACAAACAACTGCAAATTTGCAATCCATAGATATGATCCCCCATTACAAGACAAAAACCAGTAACAGCTTTAATCAGAGAGAAAATACAACTTCTTGATCAGGTTCAGGTTACCAGAATTGACAGCAACATGGAATAAAACACCTCATCAATCCGTACAAACCAATGAATAATGGTACCATCCAGAAATATCCAAGCACCAATCTTTCCATCATCACAAACTATCATCCACATTCAGCTCACATAAACAATAAGATAATCAATCCAAGTCCTATGAATATAATGTTGATAATGTGAATCTAAGCATGATAAGAGAACAATGTACTGTCAATACTAACATGCATAATTTATTAAGCACTCAGTCCAAATTCAGAATCTAACTTAATGCACTATTTATAATAATAACAATTATTATAAAACAATGATTAGAATATCAACTCAGATGCAAAGATGAAGAAAAGGGAAATACCAGCCAATGCCAACCACCAAGACCAACAGCTTTCTTGACAACACCTTGCAAGCCAACTAAAACAGATTTAGTTCTGTTATTCCCAGTGACAACAACCTTAGTGTGTCTTGGCAAAACTGAAAGTTCCTCATCACCACTTTCTTCCCTAAATGGTGACATAACTCTTGCTGCAGCAGCACATATTTCTGATTCAATCATTTTTCCCAATCTCCAATTCTTTCTTCTTCACCCAACTTACTAATTCTGGCCTAATGAAAATCTACACTATAGATCACCCTCACCTACTAGATCAATCAATCAATCAATTTCCCAAATGCACAAATTACCCTTTATTACTTTCCTCAATATACCCACATCAATCATCACATTGACTTCCTCAAAATACCCAGATACAAAATTCCACTTCAATCTCCAAAGCTCCAATCTTTTATCCTTTTTGTTAAAATCCCACCTCCAGATTGATCAAAAGATCATATCTTGCTTCACTCTCTTGAATACCCTGAAAGTGAAATTGAGTAACAAAAGATTATATCAGATCACTTGATCATCAAATGTAAAGCCAAGCTAGCAAGCACATTATGCAAAATGAGATCAATCAAATATATGGACCAACCAACCAACCAACCTGAAGCTCAGAGATATAACAATATATATCTGACAAATGGAATTATTATTTCATAGAATCAAATTCTCACGGGTTGGAAGTGCAGATAATAAATGAGCTCCAACAACTGCATGCACCCACACACACAAAAAAAAAGGTAAACATAAATATAAATACATACATCATCATCATGCATTTATATTGTATGTACAACAGTACTAGTACAAGTATACTAATCATGATCACAATTCAAGGACACAACTAGAAGATTAGCACAGATAACAATGTCATCAAATCCAAGAAAATATAAAGAATTTTAAAGGGTAAAGCAAAAAGTAAGCAATGTGAAATTCTAGGTGCATAGAACTTGAACTTATTATTAACTGATTGTTATTATTGATTTTTGCATGCAAATGAGAATTGAAACAAAACCCACATAGGAAAAATATTGTAGAAGTTGTTTGTACCTCCAAAACACACATTCAAAATTGTCTTAGAAGAAATTAAGAAAGGTGACAATGTAATGTAATGTAATGTAAGTGTGTTAATATGTGAGTGTAACGGATCTTATAATATATAGTTGACATACAATAATAATTATATTATAATATAAAATGAGTGGAGCGTAGTGGGAGCAGTTAACTAGAAAAAGATTAAAATGTTTTTTTTTTGGTGGGTGTTTTGGGTTATTGTGAGGGAACAACACTTGATCAGTTTGAGTGAGTTCAGTCTCTTTGAGTGAGTGTAGAAGGAGAGAAAGAGAGAGAGAGAAGTGCATGCAGTAAATGCTTATCAACTGCCAATGCTATAGAAGAAACGACCTTCTATTATCTATCGTACGGCTTTCACCGGCTATAGCCGGTTGAAAGATATTTAGCTTCCAGAATTAGCCAAGCCGATTGAGTTACTTGAGCCGTTGGTTTTTGGGGTTATGTGTGGAGTTTTGTCGTTTTGTACACAGTGTGTTTGTGTTAGGTTTTTTGGGTTTGTGATTTTTATTGTTTGGTTTAAATTTGGAGAGTTCTATGCTTCTTCTATTGATGTGTTCTGGAAGGACTGTAATAGGAGGGACATTGTTTGTAGTTATTTGATCATCTTATGTAGTTTGGCGGGCAAATTTATTTGACGAACTCATTGTGGAAAATAAGTTATGGGACTTTTTGAAATGTGGGGTCAAGGGTTCTATTTTATAAACCTAAAGTATCCTAGGCTCTTAATGGAACAGTGGCATAGTCAATTTACAAATCTGATTGATATCTCTTCGATTAGACATTTCTTCATTAGTTTCATGGACTTCATTTATATATAGCTTATAGGGTAGGATATGTATCATTTCACCCCAATTGTCAATTAACAATTTTTTTTAACATAGGTTCAATTCAATCAAAGGGGTTGTTTGGTAAAGAGCATTTTCAAAGAGTATTTAGTAGTTTGATTTTGTAAGAGTAGTTTGACCATGTCAAAACTACTCTTCAACATGTTTGGTGAGCACCACAAGATGTTGTTGAAGAAAATGTTGTGATGATAGCATTTTCAACATCATTTTCACTATTCATCACAATTTTATACTGTAAAACTACTAACGGCTAATTGTAATTGTACCAAACAGCTCTTACTTGCTAACTGCTAACTACTAGTCAAAACTGTTCATGCTAACTGCTAACTACTGAGTAACTACTAACTGTTCCTGCTAACTCTCAAACAAGGCCAAAGTAATGAAGCCTTATATTTTTATAATTATCCTTTAGTTCTCATTTGTTAACATGTTATAGCTCTATTTTAGTGTTTGATCGGGTTTGAGATATCTTTTTTTGATAAGTTCCATGTGAAGTTCATTTGTTTTGTTCAATTTAACTCTATTTAAGATTAATAGAGTTCATCTTAGATGAAATAACAAGCACTCCGAACTACGAGTATTGGACCTTTATTTTTTAAATTCTTAAGAATTATAATAAACTAAACTAAACTGAAACATGGTGAATTAGAACTTTTATTTAATTATTTTAGCACAACTAGTTATTGATTTTCTATTAATACTAGGCTTCTAGGAAACAATATAAAATGTGATCTTTTTAATGATATTTTAAAAATTACAAATAAATATCATTGTCATAATTTTTTATGATCACAAGCAACGATTATGAACTAAATTGAAAATAAAAAGTTAAAAAACAGGGCCATTCCTCTCTTAAAATTTTCTCTACTCAAAAAGTTAAACAAATTAACCAAAAGTCCCCAAATTGCCAAGAAAAAGCACCAACCAATGGTTACAAAACTTTCAAAGAACTTACAAAAGGGCATAAATAATTGAACACTTAGAAATGTGACCCCACTTGGCGGATATTAGGCACAAGCTGCCATCTCCTCTCACGTCCGACAGCGTAATCAACGGCCAAGATCTTCTCCCGCCTTTATGTTCCCCTAGCAACGTCGTTATCCAACCTCCAAGGACAATTTCGTCATTCCCTTCCCAGCTCGGCTCAACCAAGCCGAATATCAAACTCATTGAGCCGGATTAAAATTAAACTTTTAAAAAGTTTACAGGTACTACAGGTGACCGGTTTGAATCCCGAGGAGGACAAAAGAATGACGTACACGTGTCAGTTAACCAGCTGTCGGATCTTATCCTGGCAAAGTAACTCACTGTTTGAAAATTTCGGGCGGAAAAATTAAAAAACTGAAAAAAATTCCAAATTTTTTTCTTTCAATAAATTTGAATTTTGAGACCGCTGTTTCTTTTCTTTTCCCAAATTCTTCCCCCTTTTTTCCCTTTTCCTGTTTCTTTTTGGCGCGGCGAATTAATTTCATTTATCTATTCCTTTTTAAGTTTTGTAATTTAAGTGGCAGCTGGATAGCATATAAAATAATTTTAAAAGAGATTATTGTTATTATGGAGGATTAAAAGAGTGGGGCCATCGTCGCACATGCTCTGGCTGCACTCCATTCTCTCTCATACGAAATGATATGATCCTTTTGGTAAATGAAGATCATGAAATTCAATTCCCACTGTCACGTACGTGAAATTTCAATTTCATTTTTTTACCATTAGGCCAATTTTACGTACAATTGCAGTGGAATATGAAAAAGTCAAATATGTATTCAGGAGAATAGAAGCCCATGCTGAATGTGATTTCTGACGAACAATTAGTTGAAATTAATTTCACTACTCGTTGCATTTTTATTATTTTTTGATGGAACAAATTAACTATAGATAATGTCTTATCCGTTGTCACACAAGTGGTATGGGCGGGCTTGATTTTGCTTTTGTTCATCATTGACGTGATTGGGCTTTTGAATTAGCTTGTTTCTTAGGATAAGTTTATCTCTACAACTTTAGTGAGTTGCAAGGGAGTTGCAACTGAAATTGTAAGGATAATCTTGTTGAAATTTGGCAAAGTTGCAAGGTGAGGCCAAATTTTATACATATGATTTTTTATTGGTTCCATTTAACATTTTGTGTATTCCCAAATTTTATACCCATCTAAATTTTAAAATAAATAAAATGTTTAGAAAATTGTAACAAAGTTGTAGGGATAATGTGAAAGTGAAAATAGAGTTGCAAGTGGGGTGTAATGTGATGTGGCATTCATAGAAATTTGTACTACTATATAGTTGCAAATGAGTTATAGGGATAAACAACTTTAGTGGGTTGCAAGGGAGTTGCAACCCAAGTTGTAGGGATAAACAACTTTAGTGGGTTAGTTGTAGGGATAATCTTGTTACAACTCTCACAAAGTTGCAACTTTCTCTCTTTTTCAATAAATGCTACCTCAATATTATATTTCATTTCTCCTCAAATTATGCATATCCAAACTTTATTTATAAAAACAAAAGATTAACACAAATTTAAAGGAGTTGTATAAAAATTGTAACAAAGTTGTAGGGATAATGTGGAAGTGGAAATAGAGTTGCAAGATGATGTGACATACATAGAAATTTGTGAAGAGTTGTAGGGATAAACTTGCCCTTAAGTTGGTGGTGTCATACAATTATACTCTCACGCTAAACACCTGAAATGTTCTGCGACACTTTGGCATCCTTATCAAGCCTTTCTAAATTTTTAAAGTTTAGTTTTGAAGGGCATCTTCTTTCTAGCTCCAATAAACTTAATTCCAATTTAGTTTGGTTCAGTTCATTTAATTTCAATTAAGTTTAGTTTTGTTCAACTCATTTTTTTCTTATCATGAGAAGTTGGACATTGATATCATTTCCTAATTTATTAGTATATCATTGGAAATACTCACTCTATAGTTACAAATGCTCGATAATGATGGAGTTTAGATAAGTAATGGTTCAAATATAACACAGTAACTTAATTACATACCCGAAATTGAGAATCAAATATTGTACAGAAAACTTTTGATCCCCTAATTACCCCCACTAACACCACGCGGCGGCTCGTAATGATATAACGGCTCAGGACGATACCCCGCAGTGAGCAATTGCAAAAAAAGATGGTGTCGTTTTGCTACGAGAATACGACGTATTACTCAAACGGCTTAGCATTTATCAAGGTCATGTGCGCTATGATATATGTGTAGTATATGTGTGGTATATGTGCGGCATATGTGCAATACATAAACCGGACATGATATAATTTCCTAATTTATTAGTATATCATTGAAAATGCTCACTCTATAGTTACAAATGCTCGATAATGATGGAGTTTAGATAAGTAATTAAGTGTCAAAATAATTAAACAAAGGTTTTACTTTAGCATAAGTCATTTCATTTCAATTATTCGGTTCAATTTTGACCAGCTAAGGAAAGACGAAAAGAACTGACCCAAGGAACTCACTTTTTAATTCTCATCGATTTTGTACTTCCATTTATTTGAAAAGAAAAGTATTAACTTCTAATTTGATGATGATTGTATCATTATTTAAAAGTCACAAATTTTCTATTGAATTGTGACTCAATTATCATGTTGTATATCTCTAGTGGTTGCTTCAATTTATAAATTAATGTATATGACAAGGATTTGATGATTAAGAATTAAGCTTATATACAACCTCCATTGTAAGTGAAGGTTTTAGAGATGGTTATTGTCAAAGTACAAGTTCACTTTCCCATTGATTAGGCACTAACTAATTAGGAGTGAAAAAAAATAATTAGTATGTGAAAGTCACTTGTTCAAATTAACATTATTATGTTGTGACAAGAGAGAATTGTTCAATGGTAAAGACCACGCATTCAATTTGTAAGAGTAGGAACTAAATTCTCAGTTTTTCACCACTCTTAACAACCTCGGTAGCTCCCTTAAACCCGCCAAAAAAAGTAAATTAGAATATTGTATAATGTTTTTTCAAGGGAAGAAGGTGGGCCACCTTGACATTTGGAGAGGAGGGAGAAGGGGAAATTCCTCCTCTCAAATGCCACCAGTAGAATTCGAACCCAACCTGATCTCCACAAAGATCAATATATAGGGCATGTTCATTAGAGCTGAACTTTACTTAACTGAAATGAACTAAAAAAAAAATAGATTTTGTTGTTTAATTGTTTTGACACTCAATCAATTATCAAAACCATATCAAAATTATACATTTATGGAACTAGATTGTGAGACCTTCCTAATGTTATACTAATAACTACGAATGTATATCAAGATCATAACTTCTTACAACTGCAAGTTACAAGTTAAATTGCGAGAAATAAAACAGAACTGAAGTTGTAAAGAACATGTCCTATAAATGAATATTGAATATTGTATATTGTTGCCACTAGGCACTAAGCCACTAACTAATTAGAAGTGTTAAAATTACTCCGTATTGGTGTCAAGGTGATATGTAGAGATTGGTGCATAATTGGAGGGCTGGTCACAAACTCGCTCACAGTCGACCTCATGGATCATCAATTATGCTGTTATGCATCGTACAAGAATTTGTCGGGTCATTGGATTCTCTAAATTTGCATGACGTCTTCGTCCTTTTCAGAAGATTCATGGTCCTGATTTGATATAATAAAACCAGAAACTCGATTGTATCTATGGGAGACGGTGATCGATTACTGTACAATACTACAATGTTACTGATTCTATTCTTCGATTTGCACAGGTTCTCGACAGTTTGACAACAAACACTTGTACATCAGAACTTCAGAAGGATACTACTGTTTGTTTCTTTTGGCTTCCCAAAAAGCCATCAAAGATTATAATTTCGAAGTTTTTGCCAATATAATAAAAAGGAAAAAATGAAGAGATAAACTAACTGAGAAGTCAGAATGACAACTCTCTTCAATGAATATCAAAATTTCTCTTATTATTGTGTTTGGTCGTATGGATTGGGCATCACCTGTTCCATTAAAAAGCACATAGGCACATAGCCGTTATCATACGAAGAATGAAACATCACTCTCGGTGGGACAAACTTGATCTCTCAGAAGTGGCAATAGTGTTGCTTTCACTGCAAAAAACAGGACATGGTTAGCGACCACCTTATCCATGAATCCATGAGCTTTCATACCGACGAAATATGTATCACAAGATGGACAATTTGAAATACAAATAAGTACTAACAAACATCATCAACAGCTAACCAAGCCTTTCTGAGGTACTAGCTATTAAAGATATGTACCTCAGAGGCTGGATAGCACAACGATATTCAACGTCAGTGTCAGGGATTACAAGTTTACAACTATTATACAGATGTCGACCACCAGTGACAGGATCAGGCTACTGCATGACGGACTCGGCTCACTCACTAGTAACCACCACGCCTCCTGTAAGAGTCAGGGTAATCATCAACCCTCCTGCGTGGAGAGCGAGATCTCCTCAACTTATCGCGGGGATATGGATCTCTATCATGATGCCGTCTATCATACCGACGATGGGGTGAGTAACTCCGAGACCGTCTACGGCCTTGCTCTGCACAATTCACAAGTGTTCATTCATTAGGGAGGTGATACATCTATCCAAATCAAAGTTATACCATAAGCACAACAGATGAGCCTCAACTTCAAGTCAATACAGGATAAAGCTAGAACAAAGAGAAATGGTCTGAATGCAGGAAAGTGTACACTAAACATCCAACCTACAATAACGCAACACAAGTTTTTGGATTATAACGTATAATGCCTTGAACAAGAACCGCCAAAAAGTTACTCGTGTTCTAAGATCAGAACTTAAGCAAATATGTTCCTGAGAGTCGAGAAACCTATATGCATAGCATAAAAGAGAGGTTGACAAAAATGAAAAGAGAGCCCATTCCCATTCATGTTCTACTTCCGCCAACAACCCAACACTATGTTCAAGTGAGTCAACAACACCACGGAAACAAGCCAGAACAAGATCATCTCAACACTCAAGGCCATGCAAGCACAAACAAGTTGCCAATACTTCTTTCCAGTAAGGCCAGTTGGCCACACATGAAGCAGGTCCGGAACAATTCAGTGCTACATACCTTCTTTTTCTCTGACACCTCGGTATTGGCCAGGAGTTGGTGTCCTTCCACGGGCTCTTTTTGCCTGCAAATGAAAATTACTCACAATTACTTATTAAATTACACAACATGAACTCATGAAGCTAAACCCAGCACAATATTAATAAACCTACTTCTGGGATCAAAATACCCAACAGAGAAAACAATAATCCCAAACATCTCTGACTCTGAAGGATATAAAGTGATTTTATACTTAGAAAGATTGTTCGACAGCCGATCTAGGAATGACTCCATTCTCCTTTCTGCTCTTATTTTAGAGGTTGCCTTTTTACTGCTTCAAGGTTTTTTTCTTCATTGTTATTGGTTAAATTACAAATTCCGATCTTAACAGTACAAAACAAAAGGAGACTAGTGGGAACTTATTAAACATCATCCTTCAACAGCACAAAGATGTAGAAAAACCTATAACAACAGAGGAAAGATGTGTCCTGTAACTTGGTGGACAAATTGAGTTGTGATCTTGTGGACAGAAAACCCTCCAAATTGTCATAGTGAATCGACAGGAACCATTGATGAAGAACTCAAGTCATGATGGAAAAGTGAGGAGAAATGGTTCTATGGGCACAAAGCCATTGCAATTAGCCCATCAAATCACTGTGCAACATCGTGAAGAGCTCAAATCGCCTCGGCATCGTTGATGAAGAGCTCAAGTTGTCAATTAATGAGTGGCGAGAAATGGTTTTGTGGGGAAACACATGTTGCAATTAGTCGATTCGATCAATGTGCATTGTCGACGAAGAGCTCAAATCATGAAGGGCTAGGTCAACTTGTTAGCGCATACATTGAATTCGATGGAGAAACAATGACGTGACCTGCTGGCAAAGCTTATTAAACAGTTTTCGGGAGAAAAAGCTCAAATTGCAAACAGATGTTGCAAGTCTAGAAGACGTACCTTTTCCACAGTGACTAATCGACCTTCCAGCACCGCGCGATTCAGATACTTAATGCATCGTTCAGCATCCTCAGGAGTCTCCATAGTAACAAAGCCAAAGCCACGGGATTTCTTGGTTCGAGGATCAGTAACAAGACTGCAGTTAAGAACCTACACACAATAAATTGGTCTTACTTCACTCTGCTGACATAGACACAGACATAAATCTTCAAAAGGAAATCGAATGAGATAGCCAGCGAGAACAAATTACATTCACAAAACTTGAAAGGTGAACACGTCAGTCATTAGTCATATCATTGAAAGAAAAATTGTTTCATTTCAGCAAATGCACTTCTCATCTCCACCAACAACCGAGTTCACAAGATCAATAACGGAGGATTTTACACCTCTGTGATCAGGTGGGGCCAATGATCCCAACACAACACTATTTGATGGACACAGACCACAAAGTACCAGACAAGAAAAATGTGACAAGAGAAATAAGCTGTAGAAATATCAAGCAAAAGTTTGAAACCGACGCACTGTAAAACCTAGCCCTCGAATTGTTGTACTTATGCCAAGAGAACGGCAACAGCACACTTTCAAACATCAAGAAGGCAAAGTTATAACTATCTAGTTAATATTATTGAAATACCAAACTAGTTCGAAGCTCACTAAAGCATATCCACAGAAATTCTCAACAGAAATATTACGCTCTAATTTTAGCGTAACAGTACATCCTTCAGAACCTTCATAGACTTCAAAGACTAAAGATACCAAAACCTCAAGGATGCCAAGTATGATTATATATAACTGCAAATTTCAGAAGCCGGTAACAAATCAGGTTCATACCTTTCCTTCTTTGCCAAAGAATCTCTCAAGATCACGGACAGTAACCCTCGTAGATAAGCCAGTAACATACAAATTATTTCCGGGATTAGATGGATTGGGGCTCCTATAACACACAATGAACAGCCCAATTGATCAGAATCTCAAACTGCAAGCTTCCAACACTTGAAATAGCTGAAAAGCAGAACTAAAACATACCTAGACCGACTACGTCTAGGAGCTCTGGGCAATGATCTCGACCTCGACCTAGATCGGTGTCGCCTGTTCCCCGGCGATGGGGACCTATTTGGTGAAATTGACCTAATATCAATAACTCATCAGTATGGACAAACCACATATCACTAAACAGATGCTCAAAGACAAACATATCACATTATTGAAAGCAAATTTTTGTTGTAGCTCAAAACTAACCTTTCATCACCTCTTGAATGTGACATCTACAAAAACACCAACAAGCACAAGAAAGGAAAAGGAAAAATCAAATTTCCTTCCATGTCAATACACACCAATATTATCACTAACACAAAGAAAAGGGAAAGTCAAAGTACCCATTTCACACTTCCCAACTTAGAATCCAAAACTCCAAAATACCCAAATCATTTTTACTAAAAGACTCAAACTTTCCCATAATTATACCAAAATCATATATTCTAAGCAATACCCATGTCATAAAACTGCCACAAAATACAAATATTATATTAAAAAACAAATTTTATCAGACAAAAAAATTAAATCCCCCCAAGAACTCATCAATTTTAGCTAGGAAAAAAAAAAAGACTACATAAATGATGTAAAAGTACCTACCCACCTTTATTCTCCATTTCATTCAGCAAAAAGAAAATACTATATTTCCCACAACAATTGAACAAAACAAAAAACACCCAAGTGAAGAAATCAAGTAGTAAGGTAAACAAATCACCTGGACAAAAATTCTGTCTTTTTTTTTTTTCAATCATCAAGTCTGGGTTCTCATGAATTTTAACTTTTAAAGTTGGACAACAAAAGCATATAAAAGTAAAAGGGCAATAACAATAATAAGAGACTAAAAAATTAAAGAAGAATGAAATTGCAGAGAAGAGAGAGAAAGTATTACATTTGGGGTTGAGCTGAGCTGAGCTGAGCTGAGCTGAGGTTAGCAGAGCAGCACAAGTTGAAAAGTGAAAACCAAATCAAATGTCAAAGAAAATTCTTTTCACAACAGTCAAATACTCCCAAATGTGTACAGTATATATATAAATGTTTTTTTTTAAGGAAAGCAATCAGACATAACCACGCTCACCGCACGTGATAGTGTTCGTTTTTGACTTTAAACACAAAAAAATGTTGTAGAGTTATACAGTTCATTTTTAGTTTTATTTAGCTTAGTTTTACTTATAATTTTCATTATTCAGTTTTTCTCTGTTCAGTTTAAGTTTTTACGGAGTTTTTATCGACGAACAAAATACACTTTTACTTTTTTATTTTCACACATAAAAGCACGATTGCACCTAAAAATTGATAATACTGAGATGATGTCGAGAAATCCTTACTTATTCTTTAAAAAGAGGTCGAGTAATTATAAAGAGTATATGACATGTTTTGTTAACTATATCGGACTAGGATTGCTAGGAAGGACGAGCTAGTAAGAATCGAACCCCCAATATTAAGGTTGAAGTATACTCTCTACCACTTAATCAACTCTCTCTTCTTGCTCTATTGATTGTTATTAAATTGAAATGAAATTGAACACCAAAAAAAAATTGAAATGAAATTATATATGTGGATGATAAGTTGGAGTAAAAAGAAACATTTCAAATAAAAACATTTTGCACTGACTTCAATTCCTACGTTCACCCAATCTCCCACACTAGTTCGCTAAGAACTTTGATAGCAGTACTCCTCACGAGATCATGGATACATTACTTTTAGTTTTTTTTTAATTATTATTATGTGCATAACGTATCTTACTTTGGTGTAAGTTTTTTTTTAATAACATAGACATGAATAAACGACTATTTTGTTCTTGTTTGAAATCTTGTGAGCAGGGTTAATGAAACGAAAAATATGTGACCATGGAGCAACTACACCAAAAATAACACAGATAGAAACGAGAGAAAGGAATATCTAATTGACTACTCGTAATTGGATGAGCAACATTTCCTGTGTCACTTTCTCTTACAGAGTTACAGTACATGATGTATTCAATCTCTATACATATTCTATCATTCTATGGTAATATGGTACTATAGCACTGTGAACTATGAAGGTTAACGAGTTCTGAAGTATCGCGTGGTGATTCGGTTGGCACAGCTTGAAACTTGCCATCAACTATAAGTGTTGAGCATTGCACCTT
>ONZK01001706.1:4727-16087 GCA_900322385.1 Pharnaceum exiguum | reverse complement strand
CAACTCGCAACGATCCCAAACAGCACCTTAATTGTGTAAATTCTGAGTCATTATCTCCACACAACGCACAATTAAGTTTCACCAAACGATATATGAATATAGATTCAGCTGCATCCACAGAAATCAGAAGGCGGGAGGATTTTCAATACCTTAATTTCATGTGCCAAGATTGTTGGTCTTTTCTGAACAATGAGGTTGATATTTCTCAAAGCAACATACTGTATCTCAGGCTCAGCAGAAAGAAGTGTTACAAGTGGAGGAGCCATTTTCTTGCAAAGGTTTCTAACCACATCAGTACTAGTGATAAGTTCCATCTGCTGAAGAATCATCTGTAAAAGAACAACAGAAATATTGGACTCATGCAATACATGCGTAACAACATTCAGAAAACTTCACACACACACACACATGCACCGATGCACGCACGCGCACACACACACAGAGGGGACAGGGAGAAACCGACCTTAACAGCTGAAAGTACTACAGCACAGTTAGCATGTTGCAATCTCGGGGTCACTCTTTCTACAATATTCTCAGCTTCTCGAGCATCCGCTGCTTTATATCTTGAAAGAGCGTCGAGTATAAAAACTTGCCCCCATCTGATGACCATGAAAAACAAAATCGTAGAAAATGATTAGATCTGTCACCAGAGAAAAGCCAAAAGATCATAATTTCACGCAGAACAACAAAAACCCTGTTTAATCCCCATTTAATGGGGGTGTTGCAGGGTCAAGATGTATGCAACCGTTCCCCTGTTTTTTTTAGCAATTTTGATTTAGTCCTTAATCACCTAAAGCTAAAAGATCAGATATTCAATAATACAATTTTTTTTGAACTGATATTTGAAGCCTCAATAAAAGGTCTTCCCTTCATGTAATTCCTGTATCCCTTCATGTACAACAACGAATTTCACCATGGCACTTATGGTGATTTTGACCATAGAGATTTGCGATTACATATATACCACTCTCGCTGAAATAGAGAAGTGCGTGAATCTAGGTAGCTGACACAGCGAGGACACCTTGTCCCCTAAACACTAAATATACTTCCCATCTAGTATATATATTTCTTTGCATAAGAAGAAAGAGAAAAAGAACAAAAGTACTACACGAAGTGTTACAGCCCAATAAGAACCACGCCCCAAAAGCTAAGCTATGAGGTGGGAGCTATGAAGCGCGGACACCTCTCCAGGGGTGAAGTTCCCGTGTCGGAAACGTTAGGACACAGGAAACGGCTCTAAACTTGTCTCAAACGGCTGGGACACGTACACTGGACACGCTGAATCCTCAAAGGCCTCACACAAAAGGTTTCGGACACAGTGTTTGCGGGTCTTTTTACATGAGCTACAGTTGAAAAAAATAAGTTCTGATACTTCTTTATCACTTCTTAACCAAATTAAAACCCTAGCCCCCAAATCAAACATCTCTCCTCTCTCTCTCTCTCAATAGCACCCACCACCAAACCTCACTCTTCACCGCCGCTTAAACCCCACCGCACCGACCGCCACCCACAGAAAACTCCCCCTGCTCAGGTACTTCCCTGCTGTAGCCCCCAATCCATCTCTCTCCCTTTTTTTCCTCTCTCATCGCAACCTGCAATTCTCACTTCTCAACGCCACTCGGACCACCACCGCATCAGATCTCCACTGATCCACCTTCGCCTTCGGTTCTTTTCCACCAACTTGACTCCAATTCTTACCCCAGTTATCATTTTCCGGTTGTCCATGGGCCTGCACCACTTCCTAACCTCCTTTGTCAGGCGTTAAGTATATAAAACAGAGTGGTGCAGAACCTAGGAGAGATCGCAGGTTAAATTTAACCAAGCCAGTAGGATCAGCTACCGATCAGGGAACACTGAAAACTTTCTATGTGAAGGTTTAACACCAATCTTTGGTCTGGAAGTGTGGAAACATCAGGATCTCAAATTACTGTGGCGAATGGAGAGTATGTACCCAGTATGGCTGGGTATTTGTAAATTAGTTTTGTATCAGGTTGAGGCTGATTTTAATCCCATTCCATTAGAGGTGTATGATTTGATTTTCGGATAAATGGTTGTGAACTATATGTCCTATTCTACGCGACTTCAACTCCATGACAAAGAGGGAAGGAGATGTTCTGGTCTGCACGACCACCAGGGCAACATACACGCCTCAATTTGGGGGGAAAAATATAAACTAAATATTGATCCCACAACCAATTGAGTATATCCATGAAGCTCATACAAATTTGAGATTGAGGCTCAAAATGGAGATGGGGAGTAATGATAAGATTTCCTAAGTGCAGATATTTTCAGCATAGCTAATTCAATCAAACAGTGGCATGATATGTTTCCTTCATTATTGCACATGTTAACATAAATTCCTACACGTTAGTTAGCATAGGAATTCAGACTACTAGCAAGTGAATGAACGTTCCAGGACCTTTTTTTTTTTTGAGAAGCCTTTCAACGCAAAAGTACAGTACTAATGTACACAAAAGATAAAGAACTCACTCAGTGCACTCATTTAGAGCAGTGAGAAGCTTCTGAAGTGTAGCGCTGGTGATCTCAAAAATGGGCCTACTACTGTTCTCTTGAATCTCAGCAAGGGCAGCAACAGCATTTGCAACAACCATTGGATTATTGTCAGATATCAAGTCTTTCAGCGCATCCAGAAACCCTCTATCCTCCACCAACTCTGCATTAATATCATATAACTTTGCAACACAAATTGCAGCCGTCTTACGCACATACGGATCATCATCCTGTTACAATCATTCAAGCAGCACATATAAACACGTCTTCGAAAATCGCTCCAACAATGTATGAATGAATATTCACAGGGTTGAGAGGAAATAACGTCAACCTTTAGACACCGCTGAAGAGGATCACATAAATACTCGGTGATTTTATCGACACGGATGCAACCCATTGTTCTGACTGCCAGAGCCCTGATTAACGGATTCGGGTCTTGCGAATCCTTAACAAATGTATTGACAGCAAGAATCGCCAGGTCAGGTTGACTCTTGGCGTAGTTGATGAGGTACAAATATACAAGCTTCTTGAGCTCTAGATTCTCGGTTTGCATGCAGTTGACAACATCAGTGAATAATGATGATACGTCTTTGCCGACTGTCATAGCCGCAATGACTTTTTTAACAGCATCTTTCCTCTTATCCTATACACGAGACCAAAATGGGTATGGGTATGGGTATGGATTTGATCAGATGAGATCAGATCTAGGTGTGATTTAATTTCATATAATGTAATACAATAAGTAGTAATGATACTGACCTTGTACTGGGAATTGAGCTCCTCTTTAAGCTCAGGGATCTCTCCCTTTTTCGTTGTTGAGAAATACTTCGAATCATGACCGCTCATCTTATCCTGCCTTTTATTTATTTATTTATATCTTTGCCCTTCACTTCTGTCCGTCTCAGTTTCTTTGTTTTGATTGTGTGTGATTTCGGAATAATAATAATGATAATATGATTATGTGGGTGTGGTGTGGTGTGGTGTGGTGTTTGTCTGGGTCGGGGGTGAGGGGAGGAATGGAGTGGTGGGTGGGTGGGTGGGGAGTGGCAAGGCAAACTCACAAATGGAAATGAGATCGATTTGGGAGACAAAGAAATAAATAAAGTGAGTGAGTGAGTCTGTTTTGGGCCTTTGGGTCTGAACCTCCGCACCAGGGTCAACAACGGAGACCATATCTTTTTATTATTTTTCACTATTTTTTATTAACCCCCTCCCACCAAAAAAATAATAAAACAATAAACACATTTTTATTTTTATTTTAAGTAAAAAATTTGAGCTTCAAAAGAGGATGGATATACAAAATTCAATTTACAGTATGANNNATGAAGATCAAATTGATTGTTTTATTAAATTATTTTATACAACAAGTAGTATAGTTAAAATCTAGTATACTAAATTGGAATATAAAAACAAGGAAAAAAATTGTGTGAACCCGTTTTATACATGAGATTTGGCAATAATGACCCCTCGACTAAACAACGGGTTCATAGAATTTTTTTAGAAAAAACCAACAACCTGTTTGTTATGAAAAAACAGACCATTTTGGTTTATAAACCTATTTTATCAGAGCAAATTTTATTATTACAGAAAATATAGCCACACTGAGCAGAGCAGAGCAGTGCTTACATAGATCTAAGTCTCAACTCTGAAGCATTTGGCTTAAATTACCTGTAATTTATCATTAAAGAATTACAGTTGAATATTAGTGTTAAAAAAACAACGAAACTTGGGAGGACAACCAAAAAAACTGAAAGCTGAAGAATGCTACAATATAATCCCATAGACAAAATAGAAACAAATCATTACGGAGTACAATTTAATTTAATATGGCTGCTTGTTGGTCAGGGTCTTAGCAAGCAGAAACAATTCTTCCTACTCTTAAAAGGTTGTTTCCATGCCTAGTAGTAGTATTTCTAGTTTTTTGACCGGTCAATGAATCACCACCCTTTGACCTCTCTTTGTTTTCTGTAAGGGCAGACAGCTTCTCTGTCAATTGCAAAGCAAGGGCTTGCACTCTTGTGTGCTCCACCGTATCGAAGATGATGCACCGCGTCGGCTGGTCCCAACAAGCACGCAGCTCTCCCTCCGCCATCATCTTGCTTATTATACAGTGGCTCTGGGTTTCCGACAGCATAAACGTCTTGGAAACCTGATCCAAGGAGAGCGAGCTGTAGGTGGAAGCGAAGGTGAGAACGTAAGTTCGGAGGGCCACTTCCTTGATCAAGGACTTGAGTGTCTCGAAGACAGCATCCTTGTTACTCAAAAGCTTCCAAACGGACAGGGATGTGATGACATCAAAAGCCTTCTGGTAATCCCCTTGAGACAGAGCGTATGAAGCAGCCACAACATGGTCTCGGATATTCTCCGGGGGACCGGTCAGTGTGTGCCGCTTGCTGAATTCAAGAAGTCTACGGAAGGTCTTGCTTATGATCCTAGGCTTGGCATCGACTGTTCGGGCCGCCATGTTGGGAACCTCTAGCAGCATGGCACAAGTTAAATGCACTGCCTCCAAAAGGTCAGGATTTATGTGCAAGTGGTATGGCATCTGGCGCATTCTTTCTAGTCTCTCCTGATAAAAGTAATCAGAACAAACAAACTATTGGTGAGAAGGAAGTAAAATAAATGATTCACAGATATATGCAGGATTTGCAATATAATGAACCAAACGCAAGTATTCTAACTTTTCTGAGATAATGGATCCAACAGAGAGTAACTGCGTTAAAATCCATTCTAGTCTTGAACATACTGGAATGTGAAAACTTGGTCCATTATTTTCCGTACATTTCATTACCACTCCACATTGTAGGTTCAAACAGATGAACTAAAATGAGGCAACGACTGTTACAACACGATAGTGTTCCAATAAAAAGACTCCTCAGAATGTAACACAAACTTCCTCCTCTTTCTTTGTTACCAGCAGTTCCTATTCCCACAAAGCCAGCAATCTTAAATCTTAATAACATGACAAAGAACTAGTGAGTTCAATAAATTAACATCAAATTTTCCAAAAATCAGACTACATTTGATTACCTAATTTCAGATCTCTTCATTCAAGCTAATGAAGTGAGGTAAATTGGAAGAACAAACTACTCACGGTTGATGATCAAGAGCTCTAACTTACCCAGCAAAAGCCAATATACACAACAAAAACAAACTGATGCCAATGCATTATGCATATCCAAAGTTATAAAACAAGTTCAATATATATTCGCAGTGTTGAATTTTTCATAAAACTTGCACAACTGAAATCAGTGTATTCACAATATTTTAACTTTTTAAGTAACTTAAGGCAGACACTAATTTGTTACCTGTTCAAGAGTCCTCTCATGGTACCGGCTTTGTGACACACCCTGCGCAAGCAACTCTCTCACTCTGCCTGCGGAATACAGCTCCACAAGGCAACTGTGCCCTTCTGTAATCAGCCCAGTCCTGAATGCAGATAACCCAAGCTGAGCCATGGCCCTATTATAGAGAATCTGGGTTGAAACATCCATAAGATGAACGGTGTCCTGCAAATGACTCATCAACAACAGGTCCCGAGCGGTGGAAAACTCATCCATAAGAGCATGTTGATATATATCACAAAGCATTGCACGTGCCTTGGTCCTTTCGTCTCCAAATTGGTAAATAACAGAAAGCAAGCTGTCCAACAATGCCCTGCTGTTCTCCGGGAAGGTAGGCTTCCTAGGGACAAGTTTTTGTGTCACAACAAACGAAGGAAGGCCTTTACCTTCATCAGCTCCACCATTTACTTCCTCAGACAGTTCAGCCAAATCCCGCATAGCATCATAAACTCCAGGAGGCTTGTAATATACAAGCTCAACACGCTTCAGGGCTACCTTTGCAGCTGCCTTCACATTTCCAACCCTTTCCAGATAATCTTGCAGGTTTTGGGCTAGGACTAAAAACAGAGGCTCATCCTGGAGCCTTTCAACATAGTCGCGTGTATGAGGATCCGTAACCTGCAAAGTCTTGAAAAACTCAACATCTATCCTCTCAAGAAAGGCTACCAGGTTTCCCCAGACTCGAATAGTCCCCTTGTAATCAGGGCCTTTTTTAGACTCACTCTCCTCAGGCTCAACTGTATCACCAACAACGATGTTAGGGTACTGTGCAAGAATATCAAGGATGGTGAGCATATTCTCAACACAATTCTTCCACACATTAACTGGCATATGACAACTGAGACTAGGATTGACGTCAAACTGCGCAGATACAACACTGAAAAGTATCTCCAACTTCTGTGCAGGTGTTTTTGCAACCCTAGTCAAGAATGTGAGCTGTTCGACAAGTTCGACTCTTCCAGTCCCTTTCCTACCACGAGTGGAAGATATTTCCCTGAGTTTCTTGTTCACAATGTCCCAAGTAATCTCATTAGGATCCTTCATAAACTGCTTCTCCATTTGCATATCCTTCTTAACCAACTTCTTCTGCCAAACCTCTGAATCACTCTTGTCAGCATCCTTATTATCACTATCATCATCTATTTCCACCTTGGTCACATTCCCATTGTCAATACCACTAACATCATCAGGCTCCTCATAATCATCCACTTCTTCCTCTTGCACACCAGGATTCTCCCTGTACTTTCGCATCTGATCCTCGTACTCCTTATTTTTCTTCTTCAAATTCTGCTTCATCTTATTAAACGCCTTGAAGTTGCTGCTGCTCATCTTCTTCTTGGCCTCCTTATTGGCCAAAGTCTCATTCAAGAAATCCTCCAACAAAACCAGTGCCTTCGTATAGACAGTAGGAACCTTGATCTCAGTCACACGCAGTACCTTCTGCAGCTGAGTATTAATCTTATCAAAGCTATCATGAAGCTTAACCCAATCGTTAATCTTGATGGCATTTTCCATCTGCTCAACAGTGGCATTAAGCTCCCGAGACCTCTTGTCCTTGGCAGAAACTATTACTCTTTTCTGGTCATCAGAGTCATCGGGATCACTGTCATTGCTGCGCAGGTATGGGTTCTTTACTGCTGCTGCATCGTCGTTGTCGTCTAGCCAGACTTTCTTCTCATCATCGGTGAACACTTCATCTTCCTCTGACTCACTGTCACCCTACAAATACAAATTACACCACAGGCAATCAATCAATACAGCAAAACCCACATAACAACAAAAGAAAAAAGAACCCTTTCTCTTTCCAACCCAACCAAAAAAAACAGACACCCCTCTCTAATTTATCATTATTCAACAGTATGTCAAAAGTCAACAAAAAAAACAAGAAAAGACCAGCCCTGTTTACCAACAATAATCACACCATCAAACAGAATTATTGCAAAAGGTCAGTCTTTTTTCAGATTATCAATTTCCATAATCATCACTCTTCATTACAAAACTAAGAACTACATGCACTATAAGTCTATAACCAAGAGCCTTAATACTCTCACAACAATATCAGTACATTACAGTAAAAGATCAGTCCTTTTTGGGGTTTTATCAAATACCACAAAAAGAAATTATACACAATTATATTTCAGTGAAAAGACAAGTCCTTTTTAAATCAAATACCATAATCAACTTTTTTCAATAATAAGAAAATTACTAAACTGGACAGTGTTATCAGTATACAAACCTGAGAATTCCAAAAGCGAGAAGCCATGCTTTAAGTATCCTTTATGCAACTAATAAACTAAAAAATATCAAATCTTTCTCACAACCTGTCAAAGAACAAACAAAACCCACAAGTTTAATCCAAGTATAAACAACATATATATGATGAGTCATAATCTCCAAAGACAATACTAAAAATTCCGCAAAATACAGGGCGCAACTCAACTTACTTTCTAAACAAAATATGAATATAATCGAAAACCCAAGAAGACCCAGAAAGGAATTTGGGAGTACTAACCAGGAATTGTAGCTAGACTTCAGACAGGAAGAGGAGAGATAGTGGAGTAGCGGCTGCGCGGGAGAAAGCGAAAAGGGAGCACAAGTTTGTCTTCTTTTTGTCAATTAAAAAATGACCTACTGTTTTACTGGGTTGCAATGTTACATATATAGCCGATTTCAACTTTTTAAAAAAGTTATTTTGTGAGTATAAGGTAAGCCAACTTCGACTTAGCTGTATAAAGGCAATTAAATTTGTAAAGAAAATAATAAAGGAAACTCTACTTTCTATATGTGGTGTTATTATTGTTGTAATTATAGAAATTGTCTTTCTAAAAAAAAAATGTGGGAAAAAGTTTTATTTGTTGTCATTATGTGCCCCCGATCCAGCGTTTGAGACCCAATGTTGCATTGTGATTCTTTTATCCCTTTTGCTGGGCCCAAAACCCACTAATTGCCCCAGCGACTTGCCTTGCTTATAGGCCTTTTGTTTACCAATTACACCGATACGACGTTACGTAGAAGTGTAGAATACGGAATAATGGCATATTTTTGTTTTTCTTTCTCACTAATCTCTCCTTCTATTGTGATTGAAAAATACAACGTATAGGATATTTTACATTTTGATACCCTGAGATTTGTTCTAATTATAAATTCGTGTCCCAAGGTTTTGACATTATTTTTTTGGTGATATGAGGTTTGCTGCCGTTAGCTTTTTAGCGGTTTGACCGTTAAGTTAAAGGGTTGACTGTTAAAATTGTTGACGTGACAGTTGATTTTCAAATTTATGAATGTTAAATGTCCAATTTACCCCTTTAAATATCCATTTTATGACCGTTAAAATAAAATAAAATGAAAATAGAAATCTAAGTAAGTTGTCAAAGAAATTTTTAAAAAAAAACAATAATGTAATTAAAGCAAAAAATCAATTTTGTAATTAAAGCAAAAAATCAATAATGTTATATTGGTAGTAATATCATTTTGCATAGAAAAATAATTAAACTTTTGTATAATAAACAAAGTTGGAAAATTTAATATTTTAATACTTTGAGGGTGTATATGTCAAATGGAAAACACCGTAATGTCACAATGATAATGTAAAATACCAATATGTCCAAATGGATGAAAGAAAAATACCATTTTGGGTATTTAGGGGTGAAAAAAAGAAGTGTCAAATTTTTTTAGGTAAAAAGACTTAAGTGCCCTTGTTTTTAACAGTCAAACATGCCACTTAACGGTCAAACCACTAAAAAGCTAACGGAAGCAAACCTCAGGTCACCAAAAAATAATATCCAAACCTCGGGACACCAATTCATAATTAGGCCAAACCTCAGGGCACCAAAACGTAAAATATCCAAAAATATATGGTCCTTCTCACAAAAAAACAAGGACCATAAGCCTTTTAATAAGGACAATTACCAACCTTTAGATTGGTCCTACTATTAAGGGGAGCATTGATTGACTTGTATTTATTATTTTAATTTATCTTTTTTTTTTCGAATTAAAAAAAAGGTAAATAAAAATCATAAATACAAGTTAATCAATGCTCCTCCTTAAAAGTAGGACAAATCTAAAGGTTGACAATTGTCTTTGTCAAAAGGCTTATGGTCCTTATTTTTTGTGACAAGGACGATATATACTGTTGTGATGCTCTTCGGAAGACAAAAAATTAAGTGAACCCATTCATATATAAAAGGGGGTAATTAATGGCTATTTAGGGGTCACTAAGGACCAGCTTATAGGTCATTAATCAACATTTTTCTGTCATTAATACCCAATGTCACATATGAAATAGGTTCATACAAAAAAATTATCTTCGAAATCGTTCAATTTATTACTCCCTCTGATTCAAAATTGGTATCATTCTACAAAAAAAAATATTTAAAATGTCATTTTCAGTTTTTAATGTATGATTGAGATATATTTTTCAAATTTAGCTTAACAATTTCCTAGATATGTCACTGGGAACAATAGTTGGAATTGGTAGGGGCCTATTGAGAACATTAACTTCCTCATTAATATGTGTGTTTAAGTCTAAAATTAAAGTTTATTTAGTTCAGTTTTAGTTATAATATTTTTTTTGAATTGCAATAATATTTATTAGTTTAGTTTTTTTTCTCGTTCAATTCAGTGTCTATTCAGCCTCTTACCGACAAACAAACAAACCATAAATTACATGTCTATCGGGAAATTGATTACTCAATGAAATGTATCAAAAAAAAAACTTTTTTTTACATAGTTTTACTCGAGTGATCATTTATTACTAGTGTAGGGATCATTAATATCCAGTCCTAGATATAAAACGAGACATAATTTTTTGTGTATTTAAAATGATTTTCTTATACCTCTTGTGTTCCTTTTTTTTTCATTCACTTTAAATCCTTTGGAAGTTGGAACTCATTACAAGATGTGGTACAGGGCCTCGGATGTTCTTGGAATCTTGGTAGTTGATAGGACCCGAGACTGGCTAGGAAAATCTTCTTAATTGGTAATGGGAGGTGTTTGGTATTTTTTTCGTCTTTGTTCCGAACTTGTTGCTAAGCCGGAATTTTAAAGGTCGTTTGGTTGGACTCCTACTTACACCGCAAATAGAATTTCCAAGGAAGTGTACTTTTTTGGTGTAGTTTGGTTGTTCCCAAATCATGGGAAATTACTTCCAAGGAAGTCCCATTTGCACCATAATGAGTGAAGTTACTTCCATTGGGTACCCTAGGTAAGTGGTACTTACAACATCAAATCTAAGGAAATTGTACTTACAAGATCAACCAAACAACCATATGCATTTCATATAATTTGACAAATCCTTGTAAATATCACCTCCTTGGAAATAACTTCACCCATAGTGAACCAAACAAGCATTTGTACATGATTGTGCCTTCCTCGCAATTGAGAACCGCATAACTGGCCAATAGAAATCATGTAGACTTAATACGGAGTAATTATTACTCGTACTACGTAACAAGTTGTCTATGCCAAGGGTCAAAACACGTAAAAAGGGGGGGGGGGGGGGGGGGG
>ONZK01001705.1:147922-169114 GCA_900322385.1 Pharnaceum exiguum | reverse complement strand
CATCTGCTCTTTCGACTTTGGTTTGAATTTGAATTTTTGGTGCGTTATATGAGTAAAAAGGCAAGTATTATTCCTGATTGATCGAAATATCATTAGGGGAAGATTATTTATTTTTTTAAAAGGAAGGGTTAGATGATTTTTGGAAAGAATTTGATGACCAGTTAATACTGTCAACATGAGGGAGAAGTGTGATTTCATTTTCTTTGAAGATTTGATTCTCTCCATATGTTTCGAAGATTTACCTACTTAAGGATTTCAAACTAAAAAAGACAGTTTGACTGAGATACTATCCAAATATTGCTCACGCATATCATTCAAGTGATGTCATATTGGATCTTTTAATTGGGGAAACAATCGGGTGCACTCAATTTAATTTTGTTTGTAATCTGATGCATAGATTAACAGTTTTTTTTTAATTTTTTTAATAGATTAAAAGATAGGGTTTTATTGAAACCTTAGGTGATGTACCCTGTTTTATATAATGGTAAAGATGGTAAAGATAGAGTTCTCTTTTTCTCTTTTTTTTTTTTGTAAGTCACGTGAGTATACTTGAATTATTGTTGTTTCATTTTTTTTTTTGGGGAAAAGAATTCTTTTTATTAAGGCGAAATTGACTGTGTTATTAACTTATTAGTTATTAGTTATTAGTTTATTACTGTTTCCTTATTGACTCTCACAAAAATATACTCCGTATCATTTCCTTAAATTATTATAATTAAATTTTGGTTCACACCAATAAAAACACAAATTAGAGAAAAAATTGTGTAAACCGTTTCATTTATGAGACTAAAAAAAGAGGTCATTATTGTGTAACCGATGTGTCATTATTCTGTAGCCGAATGATAATTATTATGTAGTCGATGCGTTATTATTGTGTATGTGAGGTATCATTAATACACGGACTCATATATAAAACGGGTTCACACAATTTTTCTCAAACAAATTGTAGATATATGGGTGATCTAATCGTTGTTTATAGTGCCAGAGAATTTTATAGTGCTTTGGCTATGCTTGAGAGATCGAACTGAGCAAACTACTATGCAGTTGCAGTTAGCAATGAACAAATGGTGGATACTGCAGTCTCATGGTTGCCATCCTTAGTTTCAATTATCAGTTACCATGACTTGAATTGACTTCTATGAGTTTTAACTTGAATGGTGTATCGGACTATATGTATGGTAGCTTAGATGATTCATCTTACAAGTTCAAGCTTAAAGTTGCTACCTAGTTTATTTCTATGATCAGCATACTAGTGAGCAAGTGATCAACTGATCATAGAAATCTTTGAGCATTGAAATATTATATCGTGCCACTATTTTTAAATTAGTACTACTGTAAACATCTATGTTTAATTTTGTCATAGTGATACCATGTACTGGCTTGATAAAAGTTACTTGCATGTTCACGGCCAGAGAGTCAGAGACTAGTGGAGATAGTAGCTTCTGATCGAAGTTGTGCAAGGTATTATCTATGTTGCCCTCGATTGAAGGGTAACAGTAGCATTCACTTGTTTAACTTTGGGGGAGTTTTACCACCCGGCCATAGTGGTTTTTAGCTGATCATTTAAGAAAGGAATGGTTTATAATTTTCCCCGCTGGTGTTAACTTGTTCCCTTTCTTATGCCCTTGGACTGAACTCAGATGGTTCAACTTTGGGGGAGCAAGCGAGATCGGATAAACGGTTAACTTCCATAATACTGATTTACTGATTGCTACAAATGATGTATCTGTATGGAAATGACACAAGTCTGTTTGCTGAGTATACACTGTAAAATGTGCTTACAACTCGCTTCCCCTACGACCGAGGTGCCTGAATTAGAGTGCAAATTTTAAACTTGGTTCGTATCTGTAACAGGTATTGTGTGCTGGACATCCTGTGCTTGTTCCAGTGCAGTCAAAAACTCCCCAAAGAGCGCCTTCATGCTTTATTGCCTGCATCTGTAACCATTGGGTGAGTGCCTTGTCTGTTGATAGTAGTAGTTTTGTTCAAGAAATATAGCTATAGGAACTAGGAAGGCCATTAAAAAAAAATGTAACAATGACAAAATATTTTAGAGGAAGCCCGTTTCACTTAGCTAATTAGCTTGCTCTTATATCAATGTCACTTTGTCAGTGGAATGCAGTTTTTTTTCTTTCTTTCCACCCGCCCTGAAGCTAATTAATCTGTGATGAAAAGCATGTCAACTGTATCTTTATATATCAGTATGCAGAGACATCAGAGTTGAGCTGTCTATGAAATGTGCACACTCAATAAATACTTCTGAATGAGAAACCTTATACTGCGCATCTAACTGTTCTTTACTGACGGCGCGCCTTCAGTCATTATCGATTAGATTCAACATAGTATCTTGAGATGATTTGATAATGCCTTTTGATTAGTGTTTGGAAGAGGAAATTGATCTGAATTGAATGTAGCCATTCAGTTGCAGACACCCTTCCTGACGAATGATTTCTGTGTTATTCTTGCTGATGTCCTAATATATACCTATTAGCTGAGATAGTCTAATACTGCTTACTGTGAAATTGAAAGTTACCTTTGAGCTAGCTAGTTCCCCCTAGTAAGCAATTCTTTCTTTTACAATTCTTTTTGTTTTTGGTTTTTACCTCCCTATTTGAGAGAATGAGAGATTAGCGAAGAGCATAGAAATAAGTTCAGCTATCATCAGTAGTAGTGTTTGTGCTATAGATGAGGTGACATATTTCATAGCTACCATTCTCTGCCTTGCCCTTACTGTCTACTTTAAGTAGCAGAAACGGATGAATAGAGAAATTAAAGGACAGAGAAGTGAATGATATCGTTAGGGTGAGCAGAAGACTGTTGAATGAGAGATTGGGAGCATATGATCGATGATCTCTTGTTCTAGAACCACACAGTATGACAGTAGGCAGACAACTTGTCACCCTTGTTTAGTTCGAGCACTACGCAATCCGGAAATCTATGATTTCATTCGTCATGCGGTAGAGTGGTAGACTATCAAACGTGAATGACTGTGACTTCATTGTCAAATTTTGTCCAGGTATATAAATAAGAATAATCTATCAATCTACTACTCGTTTATACTATGATCGTTATATCGATATGATGCATGATTGATTGATTTCAATGAAAATATAAGGAATTGCATTGGCGTGGTCGTCAAGCAGTAACAACGTTGTCAGCCAACATAATAGTCATGTCATCTCTCTTCTGCATTCAGCCAGCATGTTCTCTTGTTGGAGTACTGAAGAATTTTATGCGAAATGTCTCATAAACTGAAACTCTTGATCGAATTTGATTCTAAAAGGAGGAGCTTTTTCAATTCTTTGGAAGCTGAAACATTAGTACTTAACCCGGTAATGTTTAATGGAATGCTTTTAGGGGTCTAGGGGCTAACTGTTAGGCCTCATAGCATTTGACTGCTTTCCTTGGGGGACATCCTTAAGTGATCTTTAGCAATTTCTCCTTTCCAGTTGCAACTTGTATGCTTTTGATTATCCAATGCTTTCTCTGGGTTCCGAAAGCCATTTAATTGATTTACTGTTGAATATTAAACAGCTTGAAAATTTGTTTTTGGGTTTGGACAAATCAATGACACTTTGGATTTGACTTTTGAGTTCATATCTTGAGTGGCTTCTCGTGGAGGTATAAGATCACTTAGAAACACTAGGAATGAAACAAGTCTGGTATAGCCTGTATTATTTCGTCCACTAGTAAAATGATCAGATCAGAAAGAACTTCAAGTCTATGATTAGAAGTGGCATGGGGTCTCTTTTGTTATAACAACTTAATCAAATTATAAAATACTAAACTCAGCTGGAATGGTGAAAATTGATTGTACCGCAGTCTGTTAAAGATATAGTGTGAGTTTGGGGTTACTGTCAAGTGTTGTGTTGTGTTGTAAGAAGTGCTGTAGCTGTGAGGTGTTGCAGCTGTAGGTGAAAGTGCTTTTAGCCACAGCTGCAACACCTCACCGCTACAGCACTTCTTACAACACAGCACTTGACAGCAACCCCAAACTCAAAGCTGTGGCTGAAAGTGTTTTCACCTACAGCTGTGGAATAGGTGAGGTGAAAAAACAGCTTTCAAATCTTATTTTTGGAAACTGCTTTCACTCAAAGCACTTTTGGAAAAATTTCTATACACCTCGAAAAAATAAAAGTGCTGCCGAAAGCACTTTGAAAGCACTTCAACCTCAACCCCAAACACACCTATAAAGGAACTTTGTCCCACATTGATAAATTGACAAAATTTTGAAATGTTTATAGCTTAAAGGGCCGCTCCGCCTATCACCAATTGATTTTGAGTTGGAACCTATCTAGTTTGTGGACATCTCTTATCCCATTACATACAAATATTAACATAGTCGAGTGTAGTTCATTACCCGTGCAAATGGCCTTGTGGAAGAGAGCTTAGCCTTTATAGTAATTCTAATTTTACTTAAGGCATTTTTATCTCTTAGATTTTTAAAGAGTATATACAAGCTAGTATTATCATTGGACTTTCGATAATCTCTATAATCGACTTCTATGCGTGTGTATAGCATTTTTTCTCTTGTTTTTGTAGGACATGTAGTCAAGCGACACATTTACTTGCGCACATGCCACTACTTGATTAGTTTTCTCACGATTCAAGTTGACAGGCTCAAGCTCGACAATAAATAATATACCTTGTGATTTTTTTTGCCAAAGCTTTGAATATGCTTCCATCGTAATATAAAACTCAATGAATTTTCAATGCCCATTGTGGCGGATCTTGAGGGGGGAAAATGAGTGGGTTAAGAATTGAGCCTAACTCTAACGAATATTTATATTGTACATCCGGTTGTACCTTGCAGTGTATATCCTCTTTATTTATTTCTCTTGTTTTGAGCCGAATACTTGATAAAAAATAAAGAGCCTACTATTTAATCATCCACATACAAAAGCGGGTATATGGTGCAAAATATACACGGGTGTATGATATAATTTGCCAACTCGAACATGGAAAATAGTACCCTTACCATACACTATAGGAACGTTATCTCAACAGGCCTGCTTGGCTGCTTGGGTGATAAACCTCAAGATGATCCGCCATTCAAGAGACATGACACAAAAATAAGCAGTATCATGGCCGCACAAATGCACACACATAATATGTATGGACATACATATTCCCCACATGCTCACTCAAGCTCATGTACTTTATTTAACAAAAAAAATATTGTATGAACCAGTTTCATAATATGAGACTGGGTAAGAGAGTTAATTTTTGTTTAGTCGAAGGGTCATTATTGCGTAGCCGAATGGCCATTATTGTGTAGTCGATGGTTTATTATTACCCAATCTAAAGTACATAAAACGGGTTCACACAAATTTTTTTCGAGATTTAATGACTGTTTGTGGAATTAAATTAGCAGATACTCCATAGCAATTAGCAGATTATAAAAAACAAAAAAAATATACTAACATAGAGCTGATCGCAATTTCTCAACAAAAGTGGATACAGGAAAACAGAAAAGGTCTTCATCGTTTGTAAAATTTTAAAAAGCCTTGTTTTGGCAAATCATACGTGAGCTACATGGCTCGTGCGCTATATTATTAACGCTATACTTAGTCAACGAGAGCCCACCATGTTACACAAGCCCAAAAAGATCTGGGGTCAAAGGCCCACTTTTTTTGTCTTAATCATTTTTAGGCAAACGAAATTAACTGTCCAACTTTTTCTTCTTGTCCTATTGGAGGCGAAAACGATGTTAACTAGCAATGCTTTGACCACAAAAGCAAGATTTCCACCATATTTGTTTGCCCAAAAATAATTCAATATACGTCCAACAAGTTAAGACAGTCCTTTGGACTTAATTGGTCGGGTTAATATCCTTGATTAATTGAATGCATCACTACAAGTTGTTTATGTACAAAATAGATTCTACTGTTGCGCACATTAGCTATTGCTAGAGCACTTTTTGATTGATGGGGATGGAGGATGAGGGGTAAAAAGTTCGAAGTTTCAGCATTACGTCCACCGAAAACGAAAAAGAAAAACCTTAACAGATTTGGTATTATGATCTTTTTCCCCTAAAAATAAAGAAATAAAAGTTTGATTGATCGATCAAGTTCTCGATACCTCGTTCACTTCTAGCTCTATCAATAAGTTGTCTCCACTAGACAATAAGGCCTTTGACACTTAATAATTTAGTTCAGGACTTCTTATATTTTCGGTAACTACAATTTTGAGTGTAAGTGCTGTTAAGCCTGAATTGATTTTCCGATTTTAAGGTCCTAGCTCTTCTGCCGAGTGAATAATTTTGCTTTCGTCAGTGGCAACCAAAGTATTTTTTTTAGCAAGTACTAGTGTACTACTATGGTTTTAAGAGTAGTTTGTTAGAGAAAACATGCAATGATGGACCACGAAATGATGTATTTTTATATGCATTGTTGTTCCATCCGTAAACAAATTAGTAACGATTCATCAACAACAACAACAATCGAGTGTATCCCCATTAGATGGGGGTGCTCGAGGTCGGGATGTACGCAACCATACCCCTGTTTAAGAAAATAGAGAGATTGTTTCCGAGATTGACCCATTGCTGCATTGAAGTACTCTATGGCTGCTAAATCATCGGAAGAGAATCTCAAAGGAAATCATCAAGGACAATACGAGACATTTTTTCTGAAGGAGGGGACAAGGATAGCTTTTTCAACCGTCTTTTGTTTATTTAAATCATTTTATCATGCAGGGGAAATTGTAGAATATTGGGTATCTTTTAAGTGAAGCCTATTTAATCACCATCTTTGTGATCTCTGGCCCTGCAATTATAGGATTGCTATAAAGCATACAAGTATTTTATGTAGTAAGTTCCTCCATTAAGGGTGTTGGTCTTCAAAGGCGAACCTTGGAATCATTTTTGCTAGCTAGGCTTTGAGGAATTGATCTATCTTACTATTCAGATATTTTTGGTGGTTACAAGGAATATAATGAAACTCCTAATAAGCTATAGTGATGAACTTGGCCATACTTTGTTGAGTTTTATCAAGAGTCTCATTGTAAAACTCGTATAGGATGTAAGACTTTGCAAGTTCGCATCCCTGCCACAGGGGGGGTGGGGGGGTTAGGTGGGTTAAGGATGAATGGATGATACCCGGACCTGAATGTACTGAAAGAAAGAGTGCAATTTGGATGTGGCTCACCGTTCATGATCAAGTGAACAGATTCGGTCTTCAAACAGTTGATGGTATCTGCTTTAGGAACTCTTTCCGGTGAGATGCTTCTCATCACTCTCCTTTTGGCGTCACCTTGACATCTGTGCTATAGCTATCTGCAATTAGGTCTTTCCTTTCTGAGCATAAAAGAAGCTGCCTATACAAATATCGTAATGAATGTACATAAACGCTAAAAAGGACACCTATGCGGAGAAATGTTGATGACTTTAAATAAAGATAGTGGTCAGTCGTCAAAATTATGTACATTTTTCTTTTCTGCAACAAGATGCAAAGCTGCATTGTGGTTATGACCTGTGAATCGTGATGGATTATATATATAAGCTATGTATATTTATCACCTCATTTCAAAGTATCTTTCTGTGCTTTGACATACGTACCAGCAGTGAGGTGTACGTTTTAAGAGAATTTATACCATGATCTTCTGAATAGAATAGAGTTAACTAGCCAATCAAGTGCTCCTTTTTCTATTAATTTGGTTGTAGGAATGGTACGGCAATTACACTCCCGGAAGAATACTCTCTTGGACGTGGTTACCATGTTTGTGCATCGATGTACAGTGAAAAAAATTAAGGCTTGAGACGTGTTCTCAATTCAATTCAATTTAGTTTTGCTCGTGTTTTTTGTCGTAAGAAGTTCTGATCGACACCGATATGTCTTTGTAATTCTTTATCTTACTAATATTGATAAGATTTTAATGAGTAATTGTATATCTAAAACAATTAAACAAAAAGTATTCAATTATTAAATTTTCAATTTAGTTCGGTTGAAAAGAAAAGGGCCCGAACTCAATCTACTAGCATTCCGTCGATTTCCTTGTACAATACGGAGTATTTACATTACATATTCGAAGTGTGTTTGGTACATTAACTTTGGAACCTCATTACTGCCATTCCACTAGCTAGAAGCTGAAAAGAGAAAGGGACTGGTCCTGTTACGTTGTCAGTCAAGGTCACTAGGTCAGTCTACTTGCTCAGTAGCAGTGATTAGCTAAATGGCTAGCTAGGGTGCTTAAGAAGGTCAATTGGCTGCTGTATTTATTTAAACTGCCCTATGATATAAATATGTCATTAGTAAGAAAATATTAACGCATTGTGTACTAGATCAAATTGGCGTAGCGAGTAGCTGAAGGGGTATCTCAGAAAGTGACCTCTAAAAGCGAAAGAGAAGAGAACACAATTACAAGCTTTTACCTCGAAAGAGATAACTATTTTAAGCGATTTGCAATCCCCATTTGATGATGGAATATCCAAATTCGGAGGGGGAGAATCACCCCCTTGTAGTTGAAGAGTACTCCTTGAAACAAATTGAGAACGTCATTCGAGAAAGGCGTAGCTACTTTCAAGTCTTTTACTGTTTTTTTTTTTTTTTTGTGTCTTTGTTTCCCGGTTTCCCCAACCTATCGCCATGAATTGATTACTTGATGGAGTTCGATCATGGGCGTACCACGGTACCGGGACTCATGTTTGCAACAAAAAAAAAAGTGGAGTAAGGACCCCACACACTTATATTACTGGGATTAAGGCCTTAATTGATTACCGCCTTACCTGAGTTTAGACCTAGCCACGGGGCGGGTTGAGACGAGTACATGGTGAATTATAAACGAGGCGAGTCGTAGAAAAGGTGACCCAGATTCGACTCATGTATTGTCAGTCGAGTCGAGCTGAGTTATCGGGGCGAATCGTATGACTGCTTGTATTTTATTCGACTCACATATATACATTTAGGACGAGTTGAGTTTGAGTTAGGACGAGTTTGAACCATGTCAACTAATGTTCGATTAATTAAGTGAGATATATTAGTTTCATAGTATTCATTTCACACTAATCGTACTTTATATATGTTATTTTTGCTTGTTTTCTATATACACAAAATTATTTTCTTTTTTATCTAGCTACTTCGATACTCTAGTATTAGTTTTTTTAACTCTATTTATCCCATTTATTATAGTAAATGCACGAATTTAATGACAAGTCGAGTTAAATTAGTAGACGAGACGAGTCTGAGGAGATTCGACGATTCAAGAAACCATTTATAAAGAAATTTAAAAATGAGTGAAAGTTAGTTACTTGTGTTTTTAAACACTACCTCTTATTCTTTAATTGTTTAGTATCAATAAAAACTGAACGCGCTATACTGAAATTCTAGCTCTGCTGATGATATATCTACGTACATGGTTCTTAACATATATGGCCATCACTTTATTTACCAATTCATTAACAAATCAAGCTAATCATTTTTGCTTACTTAGAAGTTGGGAAAATAAATTCCTGATCGAGGTTCTCTTAAACAATAAAAGAACCAAATAAGTGAGCATCTATATTAAAGCCAGACAAGGGAAAGGAGAGTAACAGTGCTTTAGTCAAAGTTAGTGCCCATGTCTAAACCTATATATCCAGATATCTTATGGCTGCATGATAGAGAATCTCAGCATGACTATATGCTTAGGAATATTGGTATCAAACATTTTCATTTTGGTTATATTGTATTTCTCTTCTCCTATCATGGATTGTTGTTGTTGAAAAAGAACCCTGTGAATCTTTGTTGGTCACTTTTGGACTCTTTACATTGAAAAAAAAGTTAATGTACAGAATTGCATGCGAATAGAGAGGACACTACTATTACTTAGTGATCATTTTATGTGACATTGTGAACACACTCTAGAATAATACAAAAATCATATTACGAAATATGAATTGAATATTATTGAAGTGAACAGCTCTTATAATAATGAGTTTAAAATTGGAGGACTTAACTAAAGCATAGGAAAGTTTACATTTGAAGAGGATGTGGAGTATTCTTTATTTGAGAGTGCGCAGTATGGCCGGTTTAGTCGCTAGTAATCACCGTAGTAAAAGTTATACAAGCATTTTTGTTTTAGAAATTACCCATTAACATGAGTTGGTTGATAACTTACAATTTTATCAATTCTAAACAAAATATCAAATATATTTACACCAAATTAAAGAAATAAATATTGCATATTTACAAAATTTCAAATAGTTAATGTGTTATACTTAAGTGAACATAATTATGGCGATGTAATATATATAAATAATCCTTGATATTTTTAATTTTAGGGTTGACGAGGGCTACTTTTGGATGATGTTTTTGTGATGTTGAAGTTAAATAAAATTGAATTACTTACACCCAAAAAGAATAGATAAAAATGAATTACTGAGAGTGGAATTAGCCTTGGTAAGAAGTAATAAAATAAATTGAACCCATTAGTTAAAGTTTTAAAAGACACGCGGTCAAGGCGAGTGAATTAGCACTACAATCATTTGTGACTTGGTTGTTCATATTTGGGATTTAGGAATATAGGTGAAGACATGTCATGTAGATTTGAAAGGAAAAAATAATCAAAAAATGCTTAATCAAGAGACTTTGGTGTATTATTAGGTGTCAACTTTTTTTTTGGTGAAAATATTAAGTGTGAACTTTACATCGGGTGACTAATAATGATGAAATTGTGATTAATGATATGTGGTATTGGCCAATACTCCAATATTTACAGAGTGACTAATTAGCGTATAATAATTCACGGTAATTCTTTGGTACACCAGATGAATTTATAACTAATAATAAATGTATTGACTAAAAAATATGTGACTAATAATATATGTTGTAATACTATTTATAACTTTCGGGTGTACCGAAGACTTGGAGAATAAGGTATTTTGAAGGTAAGTGTGTGTAAAATTTGGAGAATTGCTTAATATGTACGTAGTAATAGTATAACCATGTGAAATGAGTGAAGATAGATCGGCACATACAACAATTGTATATTTGTATAGAGAGGAGATCCAGGATAAATCTATCAATCGCCAAGGGAAGTAGTCAATTTAAGCCTTTCCATATTAAGTATAATTACATACAAGTTGAACTAAAATACATTCTCGCATAATTATGCACAGCTTTTTTTAAGTGCCAGCATACCCCCTCGCAAAAATTCATCCAATAACCGAACACCTTAAATTACCTTTTAAAGATGTAAAGGGAAATACTTTTGAAGAAAAAGCGAGAAAATGAACATTTCGGAGAAGCAAACCTTTTGCGTCTTACAAATGATTAGCCCTGAAAGCAACATGGTGTGTGAATTTCTCGCAATGCAGTACTAGTAGTCTAGCGCGCACCAAGAGTTTACGGACAATAATAGGGTAATTCGGTGGGTTAGAAATTGAGTAGTGTAAATCTGCATTTTCTCAATAAAATTAACAAACTACTCTTCTTAAATTCTAGAAAGAGATAGAGAGAAAGGTAGGTGGGTTATTGACCCTAAGGGTAGAAGTTTTTTTCCAGAGTTTACGTTATATGTTAACCTCTATCTTGTCTAATTTGTTATGTTAATGAAGTTAAAAGACCAAGGCATTTTTCTTCGGAACTACTTTCATTCGGTTCAACTTAGCTTAGCTATAGGGCTAAAAGAACACATCCATATGCCTTGTTTTGATGTGTTGAGATGCCTCAATCTAACAAAGCTGAAATTGACCTGAGTGAACAAGATTTTTAGTTTTAACAACTTTTAAACTAAACTAAAACTTGCAAACGATACGTGTATTCTTATGAATTGCCAACTCTAAATCTTGAATATTTAAGCTTGTAGTATTGTGAGTGGTAGAATTCCACAGTGGACGACTTTCGAAAATATTGTTATTCATCACTATTTCAGCCTCCGTTTCAATTGAGTAATGTTCACTATCCAGTTGAAGTGAATTTAGTTGGTTGCAATAGTGAATTTCGTTGGTTGCAATAGTAATACGAAAGGTAAAGACATGACAAACTTTAAGCTAACAGTTATTACTAGAATCATTCATTTATGTACAGATTGGTCAGAAATTACATAAGGAAACAGAGATATTTTGCTGATCGAGAGTAAATTTTCTTTGCAACAACTGGAACTCTGGAAGGGAGCAAATGCGCCTGCAGCTTAGCCTTGTGGTGGGTGCCCGGTCCCCATGATAAAATAGAGAGTAAATTGAATCCCCAGCAGTAAACTAAGATAGATAGTAGCTGTGAGGAATTTACTGCTTTCTCTACTGATCATCTACAGAAGCCATTTTAAACTCCAACAGATTGGAGCAGAAAATATTTAACTTCTCCTACCCACCACCCTGTAACGTTATTTAAAGCACCTTCTCTTGTTCTCTTCTCATTAAATCCTTTTCTTTTTGGGTCTTTTGATTTGTCAGGACCTAAAACTACCCAAGTAATCACCTGCCTCTTTCTCCCCAGAAAACTTTGCTAGTGTCTTTTTTCCTTTTTTTCTGTGACGACCTTTCCTGCCCCATCATAATCAATACCCACAGTACTGCAAGTGGGTACCTCCAAAATTGGTCATGAACCGTCCTCCTCTACCTAATATTCCTTCTTGATCTTCTTCCTCTTGCAAATTATCAACCTGCAAAATTAGCATACAATTACATTTGCTTAATTGTTATTAGTGTCTAGGCACCAAGGCCGAGTATTTGAACTTAAACCTTAGCTAGTAGCCACTAAGGCACTAATTAACCTCATTAATCCTTAAGTACCCTCGGTCGGATGGTTTTTTGTAAAGTATTACAACACATATTATTAGCCACCTTTAAATGACACACACGACAACGACAACCTCCATTTCAGAATGCTCAACAATCACTTTCAAAAAACAAAAGGACTAATGGTAATCATTACAATTTCGAGTCAAGATTTTGTCAAATTGTAGTATGCCTCACCAAAAAAGAAAGAAAGAAAAAAGACTATTTAGGCTGATTATAACGCTCCTTACCTACTTGTAACTTTCATGTGAATGATTACGTTTACCCTTCCAAAATGAACAATACATACAGTATTAAATAATACAGTATTTAAATTGTGTGTTACATTTTAAGTTTTGAGATATCATGCATCTAACAAGTGAAGTGGTAAGTAACCTAGAACTTGAACAAACAAAATAGCAAATGGCAGTTGTTTGAACTTTGAAACTATTTCAAGAATGGACACGAACAATAACATAATACCAAGAAAATCCAGTTCGACCTAACTCATCTAGCTAGGTTACGTATTTGTTTTTTGCTTAT
The DNA here is from genome assembly GCA_900322385.1 of Pharnaceum exiguum. Classification (NCBI taxonomy): domain Eukaryota; kingdom Viridiplantae; phylum Streptophyta; class Magnoliopsida; order Caryophyllales; family Molluginaceae; genus Pharnaceum; species Pharnaceum exiguum. The sequence continues at coordinate 155,880 of ONZK01001705.1, read as the reverse complement.
TATAGACATTGATACGCAAATGATTGAATACAAAAGGCATTTTACTCAAAAAGAGAAAGGGAATTATTATTAGTACCCAAAGATCATCTTCGTCTTCATAACGATTGTAACAAGTGGGTTTGGGAATCTCCCCAGTCTCATCGTTCCGAGCGAATCTGCCACGTATGCGTGGCCTGTTGTCGGCTAGCGTTTTGCGGCATGCATACTGCAATATCATCAAACCTTATATTATACGTGTAATTATCAAGCTTACACGACTAATTCTGGAACAAACATAAGGAAAAGGAAAAAACCATGCACAAAATAATATGTATGTAGCTTAGCTAACAAATTATTTAAAGTATAAGCTAATTAACAATGCTAGAAAATTAATGTCATTTCTGTTTTGATGTTTGTTATGAATTGAGATTTTTGACTAGAAAGTTGCATAAATCCAACCGGAAATACTTCGCATTAGTAGGAATCAATGCAAAATCGTGTAGATATAAAGGTAGTGATAATGATAGTTGTAACTTGTAACTTGTAACGCTTTTACTTTACCTTGATAGTCTTGTTGAAGTTTCTTTGAGTACGTTTAGCCCTGTACCTATCGATCCTTTCTTTTCTTTCCTCAGCACTGTACCTTCCCACCTTGAAATTTGATTCTTCCGTGTAATTTCCCTCTATATTTTGTTGTGCTGCCGCTTGGTTCATTCTCACCTCCTACAAAATTCATAACACAATAATAATAATGAGTAACCATATAATACAATTGATTACGTATTATAAGAAAGGACTTGGTTAAAAAATTGTATCTTAACTGGTAAATCACCCGTGCTACAGGCCCTCCGCATTTGACCATCTGTTAAATTGGAGTCAATTTCCGGTGAACCCATTAAAGTCTGTCCTTCAATGACACTATTAAATGATGGTTGAAAGTAAAAAGCGTTACTAGCAGGTTTCCCTTCAAAGGAGCTGCTGCTGTAACTCTTTTGCAAATATTTTACCAAGCTCTCACCACCACTATAGCTATTAGGCACACCTAGGAAAAAAGAATTGTTATGATGATCATAATTTGGTGAGTCAAAGCCGATAAACTCTTCTGTTTTGATGTCAGCCAAAGGGTATTGATGACTGTAAGCACTAGCCAAAGTGCAAGAATTTTGTTGCAAGTTACACAATTGGGTTTGTTGTTGTGTGAGGGAGAGTGTCTCAAGTTGGTGACTTGGAGGGGAATTTGAGAAAAGGGTGTGAGCAAGTTGGTCAAAAGACTGAACTTCATCAGTGGAGATTTGAGAGGAAAATGAGTTTGTCTTAGTGGTTGTTGCATTGTTTCTTGATGGGTTTGGTTGATCATCTGATGATAATTCTTGTAGAATGCTGTCAATTGATGAGTCTGAGAAATTAGAAAGTGGGTCAGTGAAGAAATTGCTGGATATCTCTGGGGACAACATTTCTGGGTCTAATTGTTGGTAGTATGGCTCATCAAACACAAACATTTCTAAAGACATACACAAAGATTGAAACTTTAGTGAGTTTTCCCCAGGAGAAAATTTCAGAATTTGGTTATTTTCTTGTTTAGGGTAGGGAATGTCCTTCAAGTTGGGGGGCAAGAGGGGTTAGGGGGAGTGTCCTTTAAGCTGGGGGGGCAAGAGGGGTGAGGGAGGGACACACTGCCCTTCTGAAAGGCTCCTTTGGCGTTATTTAGTGTGCACACCTTGACATTAAGCAGGGAGCAACAAGACAAGGCGAAACGAAGTAATGATGTACCTCACCTGTTTCCCTCTCTAAGTCTGTCTCCCTTGTGTGTGTATATAGGTGAGAGTGAATGAGTCAGTGAGAGAGGTTTGAAAGAGGAAAATTATAAATTGAAGGTATATTTTCTTCCCCCGTCAAAGGATATAAATCTGGAGCATTTGGACCAGCAAAGTCCACTGAAGTCTTTGGCACTATTTAAAGAGCTGAAAAGGTGTATGTTGCTTTGCTAGTTGCTGCTCATCCACTTACCTCATCAGAAAAAGAAGGCTTTCCCTTATTCTCTCGTTCGTGACAAGTAGCGACTTTTAACGATTTTGTAACATAGTTTGTACGTACTACCTACATTTGCATTAACTAAAGCAAATACACTTGGAGTTGCATATGGTTTGCTACTTTGCTTTATGTCACTTGGTTTAAAATCGGTTAGCAAGGCTCAATGCCTCGGATTAGCTTATATATGTAGCCTCAGGCTATAGTAAATTTAACTATATGAAATTCAATAAAGCTTGGACACTCACTTATGCTGAATCTACAAAAATGGGCGTTTTTACTTTAAGGACTACAATATACTGAAAGGACATTTATTTCATTTGAAGGAACCAAAATAAATAGTGGAAGAACTTAAGAAATGTTAAAGAGAAACAATTTAGTAGAAAATGGACAACCGTACCAGCTTGGCAACCAGATCATAACACTACTATTAATTACTACCCTTCGAATGTAGCTAAGTTGGCCTGTTTGATAGTTTACTATTTGTATTTGAAGTTCTTGTAATGTTATTGCAATCAGAGGGAACTAAGGATAGCTTTTAGTCGATTTCACTCGATTGTCATCTAATTCAACTATTATGCATGTTCAAACGTTCTTTCATAACACAAAAATAGTCTAGAAAATAGCTGAACATTATCTGCTGATGACTTATCTAGCCAATTACAAATTCAGAAAATGCCCACTATGTACGATGTTGAATAAAATAACTAAACATGTTATATGTTGAAGTCCGGAGTAATATGATCTGATCACTTTTGCACCCAAAAAAGAAAAGAAAAAGATAACTCAACACTATAACTCCAGTTATTAGATATGCCGGTGTACGAGTACACCCGATGTACCAAAGACTTACTGACACTATAACATGTAATGTACTTCAATCACAGATTGACCAGTTGATTCAGAAATCTCGAGAGCTTAGGTAGCATTTGTATTTTGTAGTACCTAGTTTGGGTTTGAAAATACTCATATTCAAACGCTTTGGCCTTGTTTGGGAGAGCAATTAGCGATTAGTAGTTCGTATTCCAGTTAGTAGGTTTGATGATGTGAGTTGTTTGGTAACAACTACTGTAGCACTTTTACTGTGTAAATTGTAAATAAATAATGAAAGAACGTTGTGAACATCATTTAGAAAATAATATTGGGCCCTTAAAACTATTCTTCAAAAAAAAAAAATACACAACAAGACTTAGTAAAAGTGGTAGGTCAGTGGGGATTCCTATGGGCTATGCAATTCGAGATTTTGGGGGTGACTTGGTGGCGCTTGGCACACCAAAGTAGGCCCCTGAGACGTTGAGCTTCATAAGGCGCATGCTGTGTTATTTGGGCTTCGACTAGCAGTAGATACAATATTGGCACAGAGCCTAACGTAATTAGACAAAACAAACCAAGCAGGTCGTTACTTGTTCCTCGCAACGATGGGCCAATAACAGTAGACACATAAACTGGACCTTAGAGTTTGGTCCAGCATTGCTGATTTCATTCATTTTAAGCAGCAAAGCCGCAAAACTTGTGCGCAGTGCACACTCAGATTCTAGATGTGCACTTTGCGGGGTCAACAATTCAACTCTCGAAATGCAGGCATATAGTCACATGAACTTGCCAAGTTGCCAAGGATGCGAAAATCGTATGCCACAGCCTGCCAGGTATGTTCAGTTTGTAGGTCAACTTATTAGGGCCGAATGACGCGAATGTCTGTGAGAAAAGGAAAATTGCCTGTGTTTGAACAGGTTATGCTATTTAATTAAGAACTAGTTGAATGGTTTGGTACCGAGTGCTATAATTTTGAAAGACAAGTATGCGCTACGAAAATTTGAAGTTTCTAATGGTGAATATATATTACGGAGTACTTTTTTCCTACAAGGCTTAAAAAGGAGTGATCATTGAAGAGGAGAGGAATGTGGAAACAAACCTCCCTCCAAAATACTTCACAAGCAAATTGAACTTTTTGTTTAATCGTTTTGACAATATTGCACGTTTACGAAAAAAAGATGGTGAGACATTTTCAATACTATACTAATAATTAACAATATATCGGGATCAGAATTATTACGTTCACAAATTACAATACGAAAAACTCAACTGAACTAAATGAAACTGAAGTTAAGTTGTAAAGAACAGGCAAACCTTTCTCTCTTTCACGGTTTTCACACTATCTGACTATCACCCCCACCCCAAAGACTGAGTAGTGAGTCACGACAAAGTTGACTCGTCCAAATTACAAGACCTTCTTTGTCTTTTATTTACTTTTCCCGTTAATTATTGCAATTACCCAACTTTGAAAGTTGACAACTTTTCATAACATTACCTTACCCAATTCAAATACTCTCCTTTGTCTCCTTTCCTTTTCTTGCAAAACCCATTTTCATTTCAAATTGTGCTTTTACTCTTCCTATCTATCTCTCCTCCACTCCTCTCTCTCTCCTCTAAACCAAACATCAACAAACATGGTGTCACAGGCCTTACTCGACAAAATGCAACAGCGGCAGAACTTCCGCAACATCTGGCACACTGATCTCACTCGCTCTATCCAGGCTGACACTCCCTGTATGCTTTTCTTTTCATTTCCCTTTTTCTTTTCTGCTTAAATTGTATTTCTAGACTGTTATGTTGTAAATTTGTTGATTTACTCATCTGGGTATTTGTCATTTTGTTGCAGATTGCTGCTTTGCAGTGTTCTGGTGAGCTTTGACCTCTGCCCTTTTGGTTTTTTGTGTGTTTATGATATGAAAGATTTAATCTTTTTTGTTTTGTATCTATGTTGTGTTGATTGTTTTGTTTGATTAGCTGCTATAGTTGACTTCAGGTCGACTTTTTGATCTGTGGGTATGACTTTGTTTGATGGAAATGATGGAAAGTTTTGATCTTTTTTTTGCATTTTTGTTAATGAAGATTGATTGATAGGGTGAATGTGATTAGTTTATGTTGTTACAATTTTACTATCCCAAAGAAATAAATGGCACTGTTGGAAGGAAATCTAGATTTGTGGGTGTATGGAACCCTATCTTTTGTAGGAAAAATGGGGTTTTTAAAAGCTTAGGATGAGACACATTTTGGAGAGTGTGGAAGGTTGAATCAAGGGAGTTAGTCTCTTTGTGATGCCACAACACTGGGCAAAGTAAATTTTGCGTAGTTTCTAACGAATAATTCACTTAAGCAGGAGCGTGTTGGCATTAGGGTAATTTTGTGATGAATCATTGTTATTAGTCTTAGGAGAAGTAGAATATAAGGGGTTAGGACAGAGGAGGTATTCGTTGTGGTGGTACGCAGCTGTCGACTAGTATATAGGCGAGTGTATGATACAGAAGTAATCTTTGTGAAAGATTTGATTGGAATGAGAGATCATGTTTTGTAGTAGGAAATTAGGAGTTGAAGTGATTGTGCATACTAGGTGTTGATTTTTCTTGTTTTTGGGGTACAGTTTATTTAGGTAAAAGGAAAATTTGTAGCTTGGTAATGCTGTAATGTGTAGCTGATTTTCAATTGGTGACCCGTCGATTGTGTGTTCTAGCGTGAAGATTTGTTGAGTCGGATACTTGGATGGTTCCATCTTGGGCAAATGGTCTTGGAAATCTTGGCACTGTGAGTCTTGTCTTGAGTTTTGACTAATTTGAATTGACGAAATATTTAATCTTTTATGAAAGTGGGTGGTAGCGAAAAACTGCTTTGGTGAGGTGATAACTTTGGTCTTTGAGATTATTGATGTTAACTCAAAGACTGAGTCATGAGGAACATAGAAAGTGAAGCAAGGGTAGGGCCTGAGGATGCTTTAGCAGGACTGGTAGGAAATTGGGTATGTGTTTTTACGATCAGGTTTTTGTGCTTTGTGAGGAGCTAACAGGGACATTTATACATTGAACTATTGGAAGTTTGGAATGTGGAACATATGAGGTTTTCTGGGATAGTTAGAAGAGGTCAAGAATAGGAAGGTTGATTGTTGTTTTTGTGCTGCTTTGGTTTTCACAACACTTTTTATGTGATTCTTGGCAGAAAATGTAGAATAGTATCTTTTCTGTTTTGTGTCAATGGTGTGTGTGGTTTCGTGGGCGTGCTTGTTTGTTTTGCCTAATGGTTTTGTGTTTGTGATGTGTGCTCGAGTGTACTTTTATGCGCGTTGTATTTGTGTGTATTTGGGTTTATTTTTTATGCGTGTTTCATTGTGTCTGTATGTGTAGGCGTGTGTGTATGGTGAGTGCTTGTGTGTGTGAGAGCGAGAGAGTATGTATATGTGTGTTTTGTGTTGTGTGTACTACATCTAGTTCTATTTTGCTCCATGTTATCTGACCCCAATCCGTTTTATGATTAAGGCTGTGTAATTGGTGTTTGTTTATTGTCGCTCTTGAATAGGTTTATCATTGATGTCATCGTTGTATGTCTTGGTGTCAATGGTCCATTATATAATTTCAAAAGTTTAGTTTCTCTTCTGTAGAACAATTTGCTTCTTTTGTTCTCAGTAGTGTTGTTGATTATGGCTGCCAACTGTACTAGCCCTTGCATTTTGAATTGCTAATTATGTATTCTACTTGCAGTGCACCATGTTCATCATATCTATTACGTAAACGTGCTCTCTACAATGATATGTCAAGGTGAGTACAACACCTAATGAAGATTACCCCCCTCTCCCTGCCCCGCGTCGTCCCAGCAGAAAGGGAAAACAGAAATCTTAGATATAAGCACCAAGATAAAATGAGCCTATAATAATTTGTTGTTTGGTGGATTGGGTTAAGGTATCTCTGACTTCATTTCTCATGTGCATAGATATGTGTGCTGTGGAGGATATACGCCTTGCAGTGGCCGCTGTGGCGAAACCCGTTGTCCTGAATTTTGTCTTGCGACTGAGGTAAATTAGCTATTGTTTCCCCTATGTTATTAATCATTGCTGAACATATGAGTAATTCCTTACATGTCATCACTGCATGTTGAAGAGGCAAATGTTATAAAGTGCAACATTGAAGTTCTCTATTATTTCTTAGTTAAATAACAGACTCTTCTCTTGTTTTGATTCCTTCTATCTGCTTCTATTTTTGGTTTCTAAATTTGCACAAGTTCTTTTAAAGGTCGAATAAGCAAACTGTGTCATATTTAATTGACATGATTTTAATGCCACTATGCATTAATGGTCTTAATTGAAATAGTCTTTATGTGGATATAGGTGTAATGCTGTTTACATATTGACCCCTGGATCTCAATAGCATCGGGTATTGTTGTCATCATTGTAATTGCTGTTTTCGCATCATTTTGCACCGTAGGATTAGTTCCAGAATAAGCCTAAAATCGCAGCTTCATGTCTCATGAAGAAATATCATATTTGCAACCTTTGTACCATGATTCGTGAACAGATTTCCAACATGGGTACTTGTCCAAGTGGACTCGGGGATCATTAAAACACACAATTAGACACGGGTGCGGGGACATGTTATTTACAAAGATATTAACATTATTTATTTTTAACCACAAGTGGGTAGCTCAGGTGGTAAGACTTGGTAAGACTTCTGAGATCTCTATTCTAGAAGTCCCAAGTTCGAGTCTCCTCAGCCATGTGGAGGGAGGTTTTCCTGATAGTTTATCTTCAGTCGGGGATTAGTTAGGCAAAGCATAGATACCTATGTTATCCAAAAAAAAAAAAACTTAAAAATCCGAGAAGATCAACATTTTTCTTTAGACAATGGAGAATTAAAGATTACCAAAGTCTGAAATCCCTCTTCTCTTAAAAGGGAGGCTTCCAATCCTCGGTCATTGTATATATGTAACTCATGTCACATCCCTTTTGAGAGCGTGCCTTTGTCGCTCTCCCTCATCCCAGGCTTCTCTGGGATGGAGTGTCCGGAAACTGCAGTGACGGACATATGATGAAGTCTGTCTGGGATGGAGTTCCTTTGTGCGCTTAGGCTCTATGTTGAATCCTGTGTGCATCAAGTCTGAGTGCATCCTGGGCGCACCACGCACTCAAA
>ONZK01001705.1:135763-147486 GCA_900322385.1 Pharnaceum exiguum | reverse complement strand
CCCCCCCCCCCCCCCCCCCCCCCCCCCCCCCCCCCTCTCTCCCTTTTGGGTTTGGGGGAAGGACCGAAGGAGTGCCGGGTGGGAATGACTGAATTCAAGAAGTTGTTGCTGTTCGCCATGTCACTGCCTTTCTTGCATAGTATACTTTTTGTTGACTTTTTTTTTTTGTTCTGCCTGTGATAGTATTATTTTACTGCTCTTCAATAAAAAAAGTATTATTTTACTTGATGGTACTGATCGGCTTCTATTGGTGTTACACCCAATGGCTCCTTCTTCAATCTGCTTGTTGACCATCAGTGCTGTGTTTCATTGACAGGTCTTATTGTGCTTCCCAAATTCTGTGGCCTCTACCCGTTTCATGTTGCAGGATGAATTTAACATCCAGACAACACAATGTGATAACTGCATTGTCGTATGTTCTCTCATCTTACTTCATCATGAGCTGCCCTTCAAATTATACTTCTTTTTCTCACTTGTGTTCTACTGATGCTAGGGTTTCATGTTTTGCCTGAACCAAATTGCCTGCATATTTTCCATTGTTGCGATGATTGCGGGAAGTCAAGAATTGTCAGAGGCGTCTCAGATATTAACTTGCCTATCTGATTTGGTTTACTGCTCGTAAGCACTTATTCTTGTATTACACTTCTCATTGTATTTTACTAGCTCATTTCACTCAGACACTGATCTGATCGTTCCTTTCTAATTTTGCAGGGTCTGTGCCTGTATGCAGGTAAGAGTCTCATCAATGTGTAACATCCGTATCAATACATGATACAGGGTTTTTATCCTGGAAAACTTCTTCATTTGAATTGACCACTAGAATTATTCCTTACTCGTAGTACTATTATGCATACAGGCAACAGCATGTTAACATGGTTGTCACTTATTGCCACATGTCGTACATATTTAGGCTCATAGTACATTCTGTACAAATCATCCCCATTCAAACCTACCTGACAGCTTTATTGAATTTGACAAAATTGATAACCCTCGATGTAATACAAATGCTACGTCTAGACATGATGATCTTCCCATCCTTCTATGTCAAGCTCCCATGTCTCAGCTCCTCACCAGTGTTACACCAAACTATGCTCTATTTTTTAATTTTTTTTGATCTAATTGTCTAAAGCATTTGCTAACTAAATTCTTATTATGATTGCCCTGCCTCACGGATCCGGTGCTCTATCGCAAAGTTCATACTTCCAATTCCTTTACCGTTTTCATTTTTTTTTTCCCCTTAATACCTTTGATGTTCAGTAGAAAATCTGTGCTTTCTGTCAGAAATCAGAAATACATCTGCTTTTAGGTTGTATGGCCACTGGAAGTCCTTTCCTAAAATATACCATCAGATGACTAAGAGAAGGTTTCCTAATGCTGCAGACACAGCACAAGGTTGAAATGGACAAGCGTGACGGCAAGTTCGGTCCCCAGCCTATGGCAGTGCCTCCAGTTCAGCAGATGTCCCGGATTGACCAGCCTTATCCTCCTACTGTCGGATATCCTTCTCAGCCTCCACCGGCTTATGGTTACCCACCTCCTGGTCCCCAAGGCGCTTATCCTCCTCAGGCTTACCCACCTCCCCAAGGCGCTTATCCTCCACAGGCGTACCCACCAACTGGATATCCCAAATAACATCTTGATGCTTAATTTGCAGATTTTATGTATCGCTGTTTATGTGTGTGAAGTGGACGGCTTTTCATTCCAGTACTGTCTGTTTGGGGTGGGTTCGGTGACAGCTGGGAAACCTTTTCTGCAGCAGTTTGCTGCTGTTTTGTAGATTCGACCTATGAGAGTCTTTGGCCAAATATGTGATGACGGCATGATCAGTGACCATTCATGTTTGACATGTGTCTGTAATTACTCTAAAAACCAACTGCTTCTGTTGTGAAGTTACTATTGGAATCAGTGTAATATGATTTGTGATTTATTGGTGACATATACCCATGTGCCTTAAAATTACTTTTCTGGCGTTTCTCTGGTATTTTAGTCATTACGGCCTTCAGTATTTGTTGTCCTGGGAACGGTTCATATCTGACCCTTTGCGCCATCTCCAAAAATTAATGAAATTCATGCACCATATTCATGACAAAATTGCTGAACAATTGAACAGTTTCCTGTTTTAGAACGTTGCGAAAAGTTGTTATGTTTCGGGAATGCTTTTATGTTTATCAGCGAGTATTTCAGGGACATGCACGATTTCTTAATTCCTTACCAGTTACCACCTGAGAAGCTTTATTCAATATAGTATTTGGAATTGCTTCAAAGTTGAGAGAGTGAGTAGAGTTCATGTATGTGCTAGTTCTCTGATCCTTCTCCCCTGTACTTTATATGGCACACCAATTATTGAGAGCGCTTAAAGTCAGGAGAAAAACTTGTGCATAAGTACATACTATAAGATATAACATATTGACATTAGGGAAGGTGAAATGTTAGAACATTTGAGCCAGGGAAGAAAGTCTGGATGTACTTTGGAGACGGTGGGGAAATGATTGCATCAAGTTTGACTCTTCTGTGTTTCCGCGTTCATTTTTTTAGTGGCAGTTTGATTAGTTATTTGGACAATCATACTTTGACTAATTTCTTCAGATAATCATTGATCAGCATGTACTCTAATTGACTAGTTGTACTCAGTACTGAGTCTATGATAATGTACGTATTATATTGCTCACTAATGTTATGTTAAGGAAGCTTACGGGTGGCTTCTGAGAATGTTTAATTATTTTGTCACTATCATTATGTAAGCTCTAAAGTCAAATTTGTATTGCCCATTCACCTAATTGCACAACGCAGAAAACATAACCAAAAGTCAAAACTTGGTATTCTTAAAAAAAATTGGTGAACAATATTCTTAAATTTTTAAATGGACGATTAATTTTCTGAAGTCAAGATGATTAATTCTGACTTAAGAGAGGTTCATGGATAATGACCCCGTGTAGGTGTATAGAATTTTATAAAAGATGTGGGCTCATATCCTTAAGCATAATCATGCCAAGGAACCATCTGCCATTCAAAAGGGAAGCTTCTATTCGTGTGTGCTACTCTTTCTAGTGCATACAATAACATAGTCTCGGTCTCCATGGTGTTACCACATTTTTGGCGTCTTTATGTCCCATTGAAGAAATAGTATATGATTATGGACATCACCATTCGCAATTGGATCCTCAAAAGATAAGGATTAAGGAAGTGCAGTCAAAGGCTTTGAGTGCAAGCAACATATGAACGTGCTTGATAGCTTCTTTTGGCTCTGGAGTTTGTTAGAATTGTTTTCGAATTTGATGATGAAATTAGCCATGTCTTTGAGCAGAATATTGTTCATCGACTAATTGGTATTTGGTAAGGATAAAATTTATTTTTTTCCCCATTTGCAACATCAAAATCAATTAAAAAGGCTACCGACTAGGGGAACAGTCTTAAAATTCACTTAGTGGCACCATGAGGTCCGTGACGATGATAATGACACTCACCCATATAAAAATTAGAAGATGATGGAGACACTCATCCTCACCTTGATTTAAATACTCGTCAATTATATTCTTATCTTGCTTTGGGACACATTCTTATCTTGTTAATAGAGATTAAGAAGAAAAAAAATCTTATGGCACTAGTGATCCACCATTGATAGTTTGATACGAGTACATGAACAAAGCGAAGATTTGAATAGATAAAGGATTCAACATAGCCAACAAATTCCGACACTTGGAAAACCTTTAAGATTTTGTAGCAAAAGACAACCCAACACCAAAATCTTCAACGAACGATAACACTTGGGCATGGGGGATATTTACATTTAGATCCAAATCCATTCACATAAAGCTAAGGATGAAAAGTACTGGTAAATAACAACATTATAGCAACACCCACCGTCAATTGACCAGTGACCCATCAGGCCATCACACACACTCTCACTGTTCCTAATTTATATCATATCATCATATAATGGCCCAATCTAAAGTAGTACTCGTACAAGTCTCCAAAACACTATGCTCCCACTCTTTATTTTATTTGTCCCCATTTCCTAAGGGCTAATTGGCTATCATGCGATGTTCTTTGAACCTTTACCTATCCGCCAAAACATGTGTTGTTATTAACACACAGAACTAATTGAAAGAAAGTAAAGTTGTCCCCCCATGGTGACTTACGAGTTTACCCTTAGTAACCTCCAATTCTAATTCTTAGCTACACCATTATTTTTATCAGAACATTAAAACATATACCTAATTAGTCATTTATACTACCTAATTAGTCATTGTATAAATATCGTCGGTCAGCTCCCTATATATAATTAGTCATAATCGTGCCAATGTACCAAAAACTTGTCGAAAAGTAACAAGTAGGAACACAAATAAATCAAAGATGAAGTAAAAAAAGAACAAATAATAACGCCATTTTATCATCAAATGTAATTTTCATATTTCTCTTTTCTGTGAGAGTATTCAGTAATATATGTACATCTCATAGGCTTTTTTTAGCCTCATGAAACAAAAGGCTACAAATACATATTTACTACTGCCTAATCTAGAAATTAGTAACTGTGACTCAGGTAACAGCTTTACCCTCCACGATAAAGACCATTGTTCGATTCTCATCACCCTTCTTTCCCAAATCACCATCATTAATTAAGGACTGCTAACAAAATCTAAAAGCCAGTGATTGTAAAATACTCTGAATAAAAATCCAAGATCCCAGAAGCGTCCCACAGCCGTCGATTATAATCCTCCTGGAGATGACGTGGCACAAAGGGAGCCCTACAAAGAGGACAAGTCTTTCTATCATGATCGATCCAACGGTCCACACAGCTCTTGTGGAAGATGTGCTGGCAGTTTCTCATCCGTCTGATCTCCTGCCCGTCCTCAAAGTCGTACAAGCACACTGCACAGCACGTGTCCGTGTCCGTACCATCCGTGTCCGACACGTAGGTGGATACGGGGAGCATTTCCCGGATGAGGTTGCTGGAGGTGGACGAGGACACGGGTGGGGACACGGCTGAAGATGAGTGGAGGGAGCTGGGTGATGTTGGGAAGGATAATGGGTCGGTCTCGGGTTCGAGAAAGTCGGAGATGCCAAAGAGGGAGAGCATGGTGAGTATGAGCTTACGGATGAGACCAAAGATTGAGAGTGTTGAGATTAGTAGCTTTGGTAGAAGCACTTCTGTGTATCCTGCAGGGAACCCCATTTTGTTCTTTGCTTTGCTTTTTTCTTTGTTAACTTGTCTTTGCTTCTTTACTTGCTTTGGGTTGTTCTTGTTCTTTGCTTTTGATGAAGATTTTAGCTTTGATGCTTTGGTGTTGTATCAAGTGAGCTTCAAGCCTTCAAGGAGATGCACAAGAAATGGAAAATTTTGGGAGAAGAGAAGTGAGATGGGATTTGATGGTGAGAGTGGGGATTTGGTTTATATAAGGAGGGTAGTGAAAGGGTAAAAGTGTCAATTGGGAAGGGTCATGGAAATGCTATATAGGAGTATAGGACCCATGTTGTGTCATTGTGTGTGACTTGTGTTGGGACTATTAAAAAGACTATTCTTTCTCACTATGTACCATTGAAACCTCCTTTCATCAAACAATCTTTAAATCGTGTTTTGTAATAGACAATTTTCGCATTTGAAAATGACATATTTCACATATTTCATGATAGATGAAAAAAAGAATCTTTTTGAAAGTAATCCTTTTACAACAACAAAATTAGATTTGAGGTTGCATGACATGACCAAACAAATTTAAATTCGAAATATAATAAAACACATGCCCTTACAAACACCTAAAAAACACACGAAAACAAAAATACACACAGACATACTTAGTAAACACACTACTATAACACAAGCATACTTCGCACACATACCACGTACACACAAGATTAGAGTTGAACACACGTGCAAACCCACGCGCACAACATACATCAGCCACTATAATTCTCAAAAACGCTTCCTTACTTTATTCATTTTTCTCTATCTCTTTCTTTTTCGGGCCATAACCTCGTCTAAGCCAAGTAGAGTAGTCTATCCAACTTAACCAATCTCATCCAAGTTTAACGTGATCTCCCTCTAACTTTGCAATCTCTTCATTCGTCCATCTCTAAATCCTTCTTAGTTCTCCAGTGAGCTTATAACTAAGTTGGGGAATCAAGGTGGTGGAACATGGTCTTGCAAGCCACATGGTCTTGACTTGCAGTTGCATGACTTGTGGGGTGCTCGGCCGTGGGTTGGTATCACGACCTCAAAGAATTATTATCACGTCCTCAAGTCCTACAGCATATAGGCATGCTATATGAAGTTGATGTCACATGCAATCCTAATATTAAAATAAAAAGTTTTTTTTTTCAAGGGTGTGAAGAAAATTCAAAAATATGATATTGCAAGTTTTACTATCTGCAACATACTTAATATTGGGGTGTGTTAAATTAGATGCAACAATTTTCCACACAGAAAAAGCATTTTTGTATGTAGAATGACAAATTTATCTCCTTCTCATCAGGTTCGCATTATAAACCCTCCCTTATTTCATTCCCCCAAATAAAGAACTACTCACCACTTCCAACATTCATCCTTAGTCCCAATTCACAAATCCCATGCATCCATACCCAATAATGTTCCACCCATTTCTTTCTCAATCTCTTTTACTTAAGTGTCCTTCTTGTTCATCTTTAACTAACTCTAGATCTCTCAGTTTTGGCGTCTGGGTTAGATCACTTTAAGTTTAGGTTATTTTGGTTCCGAATTCAGTTCGAGTGATTTCTAGGTCTGTTTTTTTATCGACTCATTGAGTTAAATAAATTGTCGATAACCTGTGAAATGAACAAGGCCGAGTCATTTTCTAATTTTTAAAACGAGTATACTGATTTGTTTCTTCTTCTTCTTTTCTCAAAATAAAAAAAAAAAAAATTGTACTACCGTAGTGTCATATGGCCACAGTTCAATAAATAGATTTTTCTTTCAAGGTACTCACTAGTAAGAAAAACAAAATGAAATGCGCTTTAAAAAGGGCCCCAAAGGAAGGAAAGATTAGCAAGTGCCTTACGGCGTGAAAGTGGGTGTGCCCGGTTCATGATGATTGATAATGAAGTGGGCAATTTACTTTCAGAAAGTGGTAGGAAATAAGCCAAGACACAGAACAAATCTCGAATCAAGTGGAAGTATGGAAAACAATTTATCCCTAAGCTCATGTACGTGTAGTGGGGGATTCTGCTTGGTGCCAATGGCACATTGGTCACAGTTTGAATCTTTGATTTTGGGGGGTGGTGACTGGTGACTTGGTGAGGGCCTGAGGGGCGTCACAAACTAATCAACTTTGGCCCTTCCATAATGCTTTTGATGTTCTCTTTCGTAGTTTCGTTGGTAGACGTACGAAAATAATCATCCAATGCAATTGCGAATAAATGACCAATAATACTTTTTTCGGGAGCCACTATGAATGTTTACAACTATAATAAGGAAGAGAGATCTGAACAAGAGACCAAATGTTTACAACTATATTGTTATTTAGATTGGACGTTTTTCTATTATTTTGGTTTAAAGAGAGAAATTAAAATAGTGAGAATTGAGCCCAACTTTATATATATAAAGAATAAAAGTTACACTCTCCATCACTTGAAAAAAATTGTCTTATTTACGTTGTCTAAATAGCTATCCTAAGTGCGTTTTAAACTACATTCTTTGATTGTAGAGTTGTTTGCTGCCAAATGATGAGATATATTTTCGTGCCATTCTTATAAGGTATTGGAAATATTGTTATTTATGGCTGGTGCAAATACTCCCTTATATAATTGCATATCTTTCAAGAGCTCTGTTCATGAGTCTAAATGGACATGTTGTACATAATTACAATTTTGGTAATGGGAATAAAAAATTTACCAAAAGAAAAAAAAACTTTGTCTTCTCAGTCCATACCGTAACAATCATTCCATTTACAATCAATTCCTCCTATAGCTAGTTTACGCTTAGCTTCGACTATAATTTTTTCAATTCATCTAACGTAGAAAAGTGACTCCGCATAACAGCCCTAATTGAAAAAGTCTAGTTAATTCGTTTGATGAATTGCTTAAACACACCACTACTCAAATCATCCTACATTCCTACAGCATAAAGTACACCTATTATATGAGTCGTTCAATTTTCTTTCCTCTAGAAAATCGTAGTCCCTTCCTTGGCTTCGACATGCTATCATCGTCCTACATATATACCTACTAAAAGAACGAGAACGTGTTCTTACCTAAGGCCATTAGACTCATTTCTCCAAGATTCCACGTGCAGAAATAATGGATTAAACTAATTAAAGAACGAAAAAGATTATCCACTAAGAAGCCACCCTACACGGCTACACTAAAGGCTCTGGCTAAGCCGGTTAATGGAGAAATATGAAGCCTCTTAGGCTTTTGATACGACCTTATTTTGACATCCACTACGGAAACAAGGTAGCTTAAAAAACGCATTGTTTTAAAAGAAGCATTCTCCTTCTACCATATTTAATTGCACGCAAAGTTTCCCTACTCCTCTCTAAACAATTACGTAAATAATGAAGTTGGAATTTTTATTTTATGCGCTCATTTTTTGGTACTTCAACAAAAGACGATTTCTACCAGGTTCTTAGAAATGCGCAAATGTAGCGACTATTAAGCAACTCACAGTCTCACATTAAAGCTTTGGTGGCCATGGGAGGAATTATTCGTTCTTGTAACCTGTAACTTTGTAAGTATCCTAAAGCTTTGATACACCGAAGTTCGTAGAGGAGTCATTTCAACTTTTGCCTAGAGGAGAGTTAATTCAATTTAAGGAACCCATTCATGAACAGTTTTATAGTAGTAATTGATTGAATTGTGAGCGGAGTTAACCTTAACTCCAGGAGTACAAATTATGATTAATTTGTTTTTCAGAAATATAATTTATTTGAGAACTCAAGATTGTAATTTGTTTCAATCACTTTTTTTCTGGTCTGAAATTTGTTTCAATTACTTTGAAAAACTGAAGTGGGTGATATGCTAGTAGGTAGGAAGAAAAATTGGATTCCCCGGGCCATCTTTTTAATCCACTACTGGCTACTTTGCACTCAATTTCCTCACGCTGATGATTGATATTCCTCTATGCATCTCGATTACCACATACCACTAGTATATAATAATGAGTGAAATGTTTATGCTTGCAACTTTATAGACATTAGGCAATATCCTTGTAACGATTCTAAAAACATACAGTAGTCACACGACAAAGCTAGTGTCAACTAGAAGAAGGATACAGTCTCTCAACGTAGCAGATCGAATCACAGTGATTAGAATATAAATTTTGGAATAGCTAATCAAGTGAAATGAGCAACATCTTGTTTTCAGCTTAGACCCCTTTACTTCTTCTTCTTCTTTTTTCTTTTTTGAAAAATAGACCTCTTTACTTTGTCTACAGCACGAAAACTTCACTCAGACGCCATGTCCGTGTATTTCGGGTTTGAAACTCCAAAGCTAATCTAATTTTACAATTATCGTCTCTATCCCGTATCGAACACGACACCTAAAAAAAATTGTCCGTGCAACATAGCTTAGTTCTACTACGTTTCACAGTTTCACTCCTTGGTTTGACATCCCATGGACAATGCCAACCAAAATTAATTACGTCCATTCCTCTTTCACAATTCTTCCCCACCACCCTGAATGTAACGTGACCAATCCGGCCATCCCTGTAGGCTGGTTGGCAAGGGTTCATAAATCAAACAGTTCACTGCCGAATAGTTACTACGATATGGCCACAATGGCTTTGGTTCGGTCTATTTGTTGCTGCTGTCATGGGACACCACAATGTTTCGGCACATGTTTATTATTTTTGGCCTATCTATTTACATTTATTCCTGGACCACCAGTTTTGAAGCTATTGCACTGATGATGATAGTTTGTGCAAAGTTTCGTCTTCTTTTTTTTCTTTTACAGTCCATGCTCGGTAACTAAGCGTGTAGTACACTAGTACGTACGCATTCAGCATCAACCCTTTGGGGCTTTAGCCATCTCTTATCAAGTGCTTTTTGAACTCCGTAAAGTCTTTCAGATGTTCAATGGAACATATAAACGTTAAGTAAATGCAGTTTCTATAGTACTATGCCTCTAGCCTCCCATTTCCTGCTAAATGATCAGTGAATCTGAAAATTGATCATACTCAGCACTTCAGCAGTCAGCACTACTCAATAACAAGAGGAAGAATGAACCCTTGTAGACTTAAGAAATTAAGCAGATGCGAGCATTGTCTTGCAAGTTGTAACGACAAGACAAACAAGCCCGGCCCCTTCACACCTACACTAAGCTCATCCGAGTCATCACACCTAACTCGGGTTTTGTTTTGTTCGTTTGATTAGTTTAACTTCACTGAACTAAATTAAAAAATACCGAACTTAATTAACTGAAATGGTCTGGAATGAATTATGATGAAAATATAACTAGATACTTAGCATAAATGACATAAGTGAACTGAAAAAGAAAACTTAATTAACTAGATATAAATCTAAAGTGCCACCTAGATTGGTAGGAATGGGAGACTAAACATTGCAGGAGCAATACTATTGGGGTTTTCATTAGTTTGATTGGACCTAATAATATCTGGTAAATTCATCTATCTTCATTATTTGGTGATGCACTAACCTCCCAAAATCATCTGAAAAAATTTCTAACATCTCCCGGATTCTTTTTTCTCTCTTCCCTACCTCTTTTACACCACTATCTCACTATCCCACCCCTCGTCTCCCTCACTTTTCTCCACACAACAAGATAATATTTCTCCAGTGAATCATTCCTCTTGCAATAGTGGTTCAAGGTTGATTGATCTATCCACGAATGATTTCCCTTGAGTCATCTTCATTAATCCAGACAAGGCCTAAATATATAATAATAACCAATGAATTTTGAGCTAGGAATATGCTAGAAAGGAAGGAAAAAGAGATGAGGAAAAATATTGAAAAATAATAACTTTTTTTAAATGTCTTTTCTCTTATGAAATGATATTAATTTTAAAAAAGTACAAAATAAATAAATAAATAATAAAACTCATATCAATTTGCACGTCGCGTGTCCCATATTTCATGATAGTATCGGTGTCCGTATGGTCTTATGCCAATATCCATGTCTGCAATTCTGCATGCACTATCAGCCTATCATCGAGCTAATTAAGAGAGCAATGCAATATAAGCAAAAGGTGATCACTACTTTAACTACTTATTACTACAATAAGATATAATGCCTGATCTTATCATGAATCAAATGATGATAGTTGATAAGGTCACCAGATTAAGATCAGAGTCAAACAAAGACAGGCCGGCCAGTACATAATATGTCATTGATGGTTTCACTGGCTATGTCTTTTATATAGTTACGTTATACTGACTCAAACCTAGCTAGATCATCAACCCCACCCCTAAGCTAAAAAATGAATACTCTGAAGAAATTGATTTCGATCACCTACCTTGGAAATCGGTAGTATTAATTTGTAGTGGCACTCACTCATCTGCTACACAAGACGTAACTTTAATAAATAACGCATGTTTCATACACTAGTTTTTTTCCCGCTTTGATATAGTTAGGTTATTGTACAATTGTACATGTAAATCGTACATATAGACAACTAAAACAAAGCATAAACAAAATACTAAATACCGTCCAAACACCTTACTATACAATTTAGCCCTTTTTTTTTTACAACGGATACAACTTGGGTTACCGGGCCAACTAAAGGGGAAGCTACGATTTCCTACCCTTTATACCTA
>ONZK01001705.1:96889-113682 GCA_900322385.1 Pharnaceum exiguum | reverse complement strand
CCACTGCTTGTTTGGTGCATTTTCGCTGTTGGAAATATGCTTATAATTGTACTGACAAATTAAAGAATTCGTTAGTACAAAAGTAGTAAACCTTTAACACGAGAGTAGTATTGCTTTATACTGACACTTATACACATATGTAAGTACGCAAACTTTAAACTTCATCATCGTCGTCAGAACTACAAACAGTTGGTACGAAAACGTAGTTTTGTTGTAACAATTTGACGGACCTGATCTACGATGGAAGTGATAGATATTGTTCGCACTAATGTTAACTTTAGTAAGTACAAATGTTGGTAAAAAAATCAAACTGTTCGGTAAACTGGGCCAAACACGCCCTTGCAAAAAAATTTAAAAAAAAAATTAACGTAAATTTTTTTCTTTTTGATTTTTTGTTTCTGCCCAAAAGAAAAGATAAAAGGTTAAAAAAATATTAAGTGAATCAACCGCCCTCCTTAAACCTAGGACTAAATCTATGTTTCATAATTGTACTTGTCTAATTCTTATGCTCCTATGTTTTTTTTAGATCAGGATAGGATATTCACCCTTCTTCGCTTTACTAGAAATTGTTTTAATTTTGTTTGAATCTTCGGTTTGGTAATTTTAAACAAATACGTAGTACACCGTATAATTGAGAAGGTACAGACCCATAAGTTGTGTCATGAATGCCACACGCCTACACCATCCCACATAACTTGTTCAATCGTAATGGGCCTCGAGTCATCTTGGACGAATTTTGACCACTTGTACATGATCACTGTTTCACTGATCAGGCACTAAATGTAGGAAGACTAACTCCCATTTTATGCGGGCATTATAGGAAAATATGTGGGTCATTATTGGATCTACCAATTTGACAATGAATAAGTGGGTAAAACCTCCCACATCAAGAGTTCACACTCGAGCAATAAATGTAAAAGACTCCCATTGCTTTCTTTCTTGCCCAATGCCCACAATTCATAAATGATGATGGCAGTATGGCACAATCAATCACAATGTCACGGGTTTTCTTTTAATTTCATCTTTGTATGTAAATATTGTAAATGTTATTAGTAAAAGGGCATCCGACTAATCGAACTTGTTTGTTCAGAAAAGGCCAAATTTAACATACTCCCAAAGAGGTAAATATGAAAAGAGTAGGAAAATGATGACAAGAGAGACAGCATCATCCAAATTACTCGTACTAGGAAATGATGAAAAGAGTAGGAAAAGATTATGTTAATCATAGTGCTCTTTAACTTTTTATGCTAACTAGGAAATATGACGCACGTTTGATCAAAAGGTTTCTAATGGTGGAAATGCATAATACAACAGCGAAGGAATGTCATACGAAACTGCTATTACTGTATAAAGTGAGCTGACTTTTAATTGACAGTCATAACTCATAAGAGGAAAATGTACAGTTGAATTTTATGAACACAAAGCCAATTAACATGCTACAAGTTGAAGAAAGAATTAATTAGACAGAATTCCCCACCAAAATCAGGAAATGCAGGAGCTAAACAACCTCGCTCGTTGAAAGCCTTGACCAAATGATCAGGCACGTATGATGTTCTACAAAGTGGGCAAGTCTTCTGGTCGTGGCCTATCCAACGGTCAAGGCACCTTTGGTGGAAGATATGGCGGCAAATGTTTAACCTTCTGACCTGGTCACGGCCCTTGAAGTCACACAAGCATACTACGCAACTCTTCGGCAGGTCGGGCCCTGGCTCGGACCCAGTCCCATATTGGCCTCGTATGTCGTCGAACCTTATGGCGGGCATTACCTCGTGGATGAGGGGAGCGAGCTCGGGCCATGGTTCGGGACATTGTATATCGGCCTCGACTAAGTCGTGTAAGCCGAGAAGGTGTAGGAGTGTTGTGAAGACTGCCCGTATGAGATTAATGAAAGAAACATCGTTTATGAATTCCCTAGGGATGAAATATTCCGGGTACCTGGATGGGAAGCCCATTTAGAGAGGGAGATAATTAAATATACAATTGAAGATGTACAAAGAATAGCTAGAAGCCTAGACTAAGAAAGTAAGAGTGGAAAGAATGAAGCAGTTTTGGAGGTGCAAGCTTGCGGAGGTACAATGCTTTGGCAAAATGTAATTAGGACTAGGAGAAATCGAATATATATATGGTATGACTTATGAGCCTTGGTATGCATCACTAGTTTATAACATGTGATATCATATGGATGGGTGTGCGGGTAGGTTAGGGAAGAAAGGGATTGAATCGTTGAAGTTTTTCTTCTTTTATTAGTGGTTTACTGCCGGCTAAAACTATTCAACGCGCGATGGGACGTAGAAATATCAGACGTGAATAGGAGTAATTGTTTTCTTTGCTAGTATGACTAAAACGAATAGAAGAAATTAAAGAAACGTCTCCTGGCTCGTAGAATGCAACATAGAGTACTATACTCCGTACTATTAAATTCATCATGTAACGGTTCTAAAAGGAAAAAGAATCATAATGTAACAATGCAACTAGCCAACTGTGCAAGTCTATGACAGATGACAACTTCATGGTGGGGGTTGGGTGATCGTGTCATATAGACGAGACGTATGTATGATCCTAACTAAACCGAACATTTGTTAGATGTGCTCACTCTCACAGTCTCACTATCTTGCTCACTGCTCAGACACGTACTTTGATAACTTTTCAGATCTTGGGTAGGTTCTTTTTAATTTTGAAGACTTGGCTAAACATAACTGAAACATACATTATTAACTAAACTTTTTTACTTATTCGTTATGGGCGAAAGTAGCAAATTGACCCTTGACTTATGTGCAATTAACCTTCTTTGATTAGCAATGTAGCTATAAAAAAAAGTTCAATTGACTACAAATCTAATTATTTGAAATGAAGGTAGGAATACATTATTTGATTTGATACATATATATTTTATTTACAGCAAAATTTCAATGGATATACATTCTTTATTCATACGAGTTCTTTATTCAATCTCTCATCTTCCTTCGTATTGCTATTTTCCTAATGGTCAATCTAGCTAGCAATCGATCCTTCATGACCATTGCCACCATGATCTTTCTATTTACCGTAGTAAAGACCTTATGATAAACACTACTACCATCTACCACAACACCATACTACACCCATATAACCATCGATCTACTAATCTATCCTCAATGTCGTTACGAATCCTAATTAAATATCAGGAATGGTTGGAAAAGGTTTGGATGAAGTCAATAGAGGTAGCCGTGGTAATTGAGTGCCTAATACCGTTTACAAACTCATCCAATTTTTTTAAAAACATTTCCCTATGCGGCCCCTACTAGTCTGCTACTATTGCTTTAGAAGCCGCCAGCTCCCCTTTACAATGGAGATGATCCGATCGAATGGGCATTGTGTGCCCACGTCCTCAGTTCCTTCTTGTGACCTTGTCATTTTCTCGACCTTTAGCCCTTCATACATTTTTTATTATTACAATGAGTTGGTACGATATGCGACTGAAATTGCACCGAATTGAAACGGGGCAAACAAACCTCATTTTTTTTCTTAATTTGATTGGACCTTCAACCATAAACTCTATGATACACATGGCTTGTATCACATCATTCCAGTTATTTTGCTATGGATGTGTTAGTTTCCGTATCACATCATTCAAGTTATTCTGTGAAGGATGTGATGTGCTCATGTAGTACGTCCTCTATATTGTTCCAAATTTACCCAAAAAAATAGAACCATACACCAAATCGGGATAGAAAGAATTGGAATTCAGTTATTCTTGTAAAGGGCGCTGCACAAAATCGACACGACATTACTTCTGCCCTGTTCTTTCGAACGTGCTTGCGTTAGCTTTTAGCCTTTTAGTTTAGTCTACAACTTGTCTGTACAACGGCTCCGATATCAATTTACTACAATTTCAATCAAAACTTATGCCGGATATTAGTAGTGGACTGTTCCTGACTTATTATTGGACTGTTCGTGACTTATTATTATAAAGTACTAAATTTGTGGGTTTTTTCCATCAAAAAATATAAGATTTGTGGGTTTAAATCACAATAAATAGGTGTACCGTAGACCACCAAGCTATGCTTAGTTCATTAGTTTATAACTCTGGTTTTCACACAGTAGACCAAACTTCTCAATACATGATTAAGCCCGATATTAAATAATAATGGCCGGAGGGAATCCGTACATCCTACACCCGGTGTACCATGAGTATGGTACACCATGTATCATATACAGGGATTGACCCAATAGCAACATAGCAGCCCAAAAGAAAAATAACCATATATAATACACTATATAACATATGTATGGGCCTGGTGTACCATGCTCATGGTACACCGGGTGTATGATATAAATTGCCGGCCGGAGGACCGCCTCTTACCTATTTTTTCTATAAGAAAAGTAAGTGTACGCCACCACTTCCACGGCCAGGCAGGAACGGCCAAAAGACAATGCGATTGAGCTCATAAACAATCTACTCCAAAGATGTTTGTAATCAAGTGCAGCTACTTTGAGTTGACATATCAAGTGTTACCGCATTCACTATTCACTATTCAGAGTGTAGTCCATAAATTGCACCAATTCACCAAATAGTTGAACTACAAAAAGCCTTCATTATTATTTAAAATCTTTTATTATTCAGCATATTTAAATTATAACACATTCATGTGATCTGCAACAAAAAAAATGACAAGGTCACAAGAAGCCGCCAGCTCCCCTTTGCAATGGAGATGTTTTTTTTTTTCCGCTTTGGTATTCAATGGATGATGATTCATTGATTTTGTATCCGAGTTTTGAAAATGTGGTGAGTTAATCAAAGCCCAAGCTTTACAGGAGAAAAGAAACAGCAATACGGCCCACGATTTTAGTTGTATGGTACACATGCGTCTCAATCCAATTGGGCAAATGCTATTCCATATCAGGAACGGGCAATGTGAGGTGGTCCGTGTGGATCGCCAATTCAGAATCGAAATGTTTCTTTTGTTGGCTTAGGCCCTTATGAATGACAGAACTTCCCATTGATTTTTTGTTTTAGAATGAATGTATCCACTTAATACTGTACATGATGATCAGATGATTTGATCCTACCCATCCATCGACCATATCAGGAATTCAGAATTCAGGCAATACCCTAAACAAATGTTATAGTATCGACATTATGCAAGATCAATAATCAAGATACATATCTGAACAAACTCTATAGCATCTGTCTATAAACAAGATCTTACATAATCACACGAAGAATCATAAAAATCAGATACAATCAAATGACACAAGGACAGCCAAACAACAAAATGATTGCAAACACTCATGAAGGTTTCTTCAGGTGTATCGTAGAATTATTTACATGGCCCCGTGACCACTAATCTCGTTCACATGTGTAGTATTATTGTGCCGTGTATTATCTTCTAGGTTAGCTTAGCTTGCTTGATAACTCAGTTTGATGCATGCTCTCAGATTCTATTCTCAATTCCCTCTTACAGTTGAAGGAACATGAAAAATCTTTAAAAAGGAGGGACAATGTGGAAAATTGAGGTCGAAAGAGAATGAAAACCATGTTCCAAAAGGCTGAGGCATTAACTTAATTAAACTAAAGTTTGTAAAGGATAAGATTATCACAAGCTGTAAATGTGATTATAGATCAAAAGCATTTCTTGACCAATACTCTCCTGTCTTGTCTTCCACAAGATGGAAGGGCGAACTTCTCTCATATACTCCACGCCTAGCTTACTGCTCAATCTCATCACCGGTGTACCAATGTGAACCTAGGAAATTTGAGCGGAATGGCAAGATAAAGGCGCTTTGATATTTTCTTTGTTCCAATTTCCATAGACAGAAAATCCAAAATAAATGACTAAAGAATTTGTTTCTTTTTGACTTACTACTGTTTGCAAATTTTAGTTTGGTTCAATTAAGATAGGTTAAGTTAGTAGAATTATGTTATGTTGCACTTGTATCTTATTGACAGGGACGTCCTTTACTATGTGCAAATGGCGCAATGGCACAGGGTCCCGCGTTGGAAGAGGACCCCAAAATTTTCAAAATTAACATTGAAGTCTATTGTTAGGCTGACCCGGTGGGTCATTAATCCGTTAGTGTAATATACCCTTATTTCTCTAAAACTAACATAATACCCCTATTAAATTTTAGATATAGATAGAGATAAAACTATGTAGGTCGTTGACTCGGAGGGTTACCAAAGTTTTTTCCATTTATTTGTGATCACATTAAATTGTAGATGATGTTAAGCATATGCTGTGAAGTGCCTAATAATGTTCGAACACCATCCCGTATTAGAGATTAATTCTAACATGAAAACTAATCAGTACTACACCTACGTTTTTGGTATTAGCTACTGGAAAAAAAACATATGTTATCAAGCCCCATTATTTTATTTTGCACAGGGCCCCTAAAATAAATGGAACGCCCCTGCTTATTGATAATATACATGTTTGTAAGCTTTATTGAAGTTGTTTTGATAATCTTTGTAATTTTTTCTCATAATAAGTTAGAGTTATGTTAGCTAATATGTCACAAGATGAATGAATCAAGTGTTACCGTTCTATTGAACTAAATGATAGTTATAAGTGTTATTGGCACATGGTTGGTGTGATTGGTTCGACATTTTCATCCCCGTTTTGATTGCCACTTTGGTTCACAAACTCCAACTACATCAGGATTGAACTCGTGTCGCGCACCTGGCTCTAATGATATTATAAGTCTTATTAACAAGTGGTTCTCAAAAAAAAAAATGGTTAGTATGAGTAGTTCGACATTTTCACCCCCCCCCCCATTTTTGGTTATGCGCTAGGTTCACCGAGCTCCAACTACATCAAGACCGAACTCGGGTCACACATCTAACCGTGATAGTTGAATCTACCAACAATGGTCTATGCATACTTTGAGGGTCAAACTCGAAATCTCGATTAACTAGTTTGTAGTTGTTTACCACTCTAACTATTTAACTAACCCCACGTTGTTCATACTATTATTCCTTTGAGTTAGATCTTGGATTCTAAAGTCTTGTGAATGGCAAAATTTCTTGTTGAGAGCACTTTGTTCCTGGGTTCTCAAAAATGAAAACGATTAATGACGTGAGTAGTAACTGACGTTTGACTGACTGTAGATTTCCCAGTTCCCACCTTCACCTGTTTCTCATCCTCTTCATCTCTCTTTTCCTTTCGTTCCCCCTTCCCTCCTCCCGACGCATAACGGCATACACAAAACTCCTCAAAAACAGTTACTCATACACTCACACTACTAACAAAAAAAACATAAGTAAAAAACAAAGGAAACAACACCCTCCTCAAACCTCACCCATCTAACAACCAACCCACACTCATTCCAAAGACAAAAACACCCCTTTCACCATTAATATAACCAAACACCCCCTCTATCCCCTCCCCCTTTGTCCCCAAAACAACATTTCCCCAAAACAATCAATTAAAATACTGGGCCCCACCACCAAACTTAAACCAACACATATAATCCCACTCCCTCTCTCATGGCAACAACAACAACAACAACCTCTACCTCAACAACAACAACAACAACAAAATCCAAACAACCAAAACGACGTCGTTTCCGTGAAATCACAATCTCAGCCTCACCCACACCCACACCCACACCCACGATGGGCCCCGCCTCACCACAACAAAATTTACCATCCTACCCCTCCAGCTTCACAAACTTCAACTCAGCCTTATCAGCAGGCATCCTCTCCCCACCACCAACCCGATCCAGCCCGACCCTCTTCGAGATGATGTCATCCGAGCCCGACCCGAACCCGCAAACCGAAACCCTCCCTCTCCCACAACCGCAACCGGCAAAGCAGAGAATATCGGACCTCTTACTAACCCGGAGCCCCGGTAGCCAGTTCAACGACCCGAATTCGAGTGATATTAAGCTGACGTTGGAGGGTGGTGGGTTGAGTGTTGAGATTGGTGTTCATAAGAGTATACTTGTGGGGCATAGTCGGTATTTTGCTGGAAAGTTGTTGAGTGGTGGGAATGGTAAGAATGCGACGTCGTTTAGTGTTGAGATTGATGAGTGTGAGGATGTTGAGGTTTATATTGAGACGATGAAGTTGATGTACTGTAAGGATTTGAAACGGAGGCTTATGCGTGAAGATGTCTCCAAAGTTCTCGCCATTTTGAAGGTATATACATTGTCATTTTTAATTAATATTATTATTATTTTTTGATGGAAAATTAATATTACTATTATTATGGTAATGCTACTTTTTTATTTATTTTAATGCTTAGTGTTATTGTTTGTTGGAATGTTATTGTATTTCTGTTTTAGGAATATTTTTATTCGTTAAGATGTAATTAATTTGTTATTGAGTTTCTACTTCGGTTTCAGTCCCAAATTAGTTGTCACGTTACTTGGTTGGGAGGAGGGAGGCAATTAAATGGATTATTTTTTCTAAATAGGGCTGATAATTAAATGGGTAACTTTTTTTGTTTGTGTGCAAGGACAATTAGTTGTCAAGAATATTTGGTGGATTTTTCAGATAAAAAAACATAGTTATTATATTTTAGAAAAAGCAGTGAGAATTGTATGATGAGGAAGCCTTTTCTTTTGGGTCCTGTGAATACTTATTATGCAATATTCTCTGAGGAAGGAACGATTGGATTGCACATAGTTTAGACTAGAAAAGTATAGAGAGGTGATGGTTGTTTTAGGTTGTGATTGGTTGGAATTGAAGTTTGAGAAGGGAAGGGAGGGGATGTGGATACATTGTTTGGACTAGGAAAGTATATATGAATTACTTTTTGTTTGGGATTGGTTGTAGGTTTCGGCTGCAATTGGGTTTGACGCGGGGGTGTTGTCCTGCTTGGAGTACTTAGAAGCTGCGCCGTGGGCGGAGGATGAAGAGGAGAAGGTTGCTTCGTTGTTAGCTGAGCTTCGTCTTGAAGGGATTGGTGCCACTGAAGTTCTTAAGAGAGTTTCGCTTGATGCTGCTGCGCAAATGGAAGAAACCAATGACAATGAAGAAGTGCTTGTGAAGTTACTACATGTTGTTTTGGAAGGGAAGGATGAAAAAGCTAGAAGGGATATGAAAGGACTAGTTTCTAAAATGCTACGTGAGAATGCTAACCAGAATGATTTACGAAAGGAGTCGCTGTATTCGGCTTGTGATGGATGTTTGCAACAGCTTCGTCACCATTTCTTGAAGGCTGCCTCATCTGATTTGCAGGATGTGGGGCAGATTGCGAGACAGGCTGACAATTTGCACTGGATTTTGGATATTCTGATTGATCGGCAGATTGCTGAGGATTTCTTGAGTACATGGGCCTCACAGTCAGAAATGTCCAAAGCACATTCCAAAATACCTCCAGTTCACAGATTCGAGATTAACAGGGTAACTTCTAGGTTATTTGTTGGTATAGGAAAGGGACAGTTATTGGCTTCAAAAGACGCGAGATGCTTGCTATTGCAGACTTGGTTGGTGCCCTTCTATGATGATTTTGGGTGGATGAGGAGGGCCTCAAAGGGGCTTGATCGTCATTTGATTGAAGATGGCCTTTGCAACACCATTCTCACCCTTCCTCTAGCATGGCAACAAGATATCCTTCTCGCTTGGTTTGACAGGTTTCTGAATTCTGGGGAGGACTGTCCTAATATACAGAGGGCATTTGAAGTGTGGTGGAGGAGGGCATTTTGGAGGCGAAGTGCTCAACTTTCAGAGCGCCCTCATATTCGAATCGCAAATTTGGGGTCTGATAATTCATAGATGGTGACTATTCTGAGGTACAGACCATAATTTGTGTTCTTCTTACTTGGAGGAG
Source organism: Pharnaceum exiguum (assembly GCA_900322385.1). NCBI lineage: Eukaryota > Viridiplantae > Streptophyta > Magnoliopsida > Caryophyllales > Molluginaceae > Pharnaceum > Pharnaceum exiguum. The sequence continues at coordinate 103,927 of ONZK01001705.1, read as the reverse complement.
ACCGTTATACCTGGAGAGAATACTATCCCGTCTCAGTTGATTCCTCATTTGGTTTGGTCAAGCATTTTGTTGTGGAGTGATTAAGGGAGACCTGTTATACCTGGTGAGAATACTATCCCGTCTCTGTTGATTCCTCATTTGGTTTGGTCAAGCATTTTGTTGTGTAGTGAATACTGAATAGTGATTAAGCGCGGTTGATATGTGACATTGAAGGCTTCTTCATCCGTGATTAGGATCTTGTCAGGCATATACCCATTGACCGTTGGATCGATTATATTGTGGATCACAGGCCTTGTTTTGCCGGCTTTAATTATTGAAAACTTATGCTAGTCAGGGAGATTTTGTCCATAATGTTATTATAATAGACTTATATACGGAGATCCGCAAGATTATCTTCTTGGAATGGAAATTTTGTTGACTGGTTGTTGTCTTGGTAGCCACGAGGAGGTAGATAATGTGAAGACGTGAGAACCAATAATGCTTTGAAGACCTTCTCATCTCCTCACTCAATGGCAACTTTCATGCTTGATCCGGCCATGTCATTTTTCAGTTCTGACAGACACTGGTAACAACCTGTCACTGTATCACTGAAGGATCTTGTCACATGAATTTGGCACTCAGCAGGCATGTGATGCTTTTTATTTTACTACTACTAGTATAGATCCTCTGTTGCATACGTCCAAACCAAAGTCTCCAATGAAGGTTGCTCGTTTTTGATGACATTTGCTCTTTCCCTCAAATACCTTTCTTTTGTTTGCTCATTGCCTTAGTGGCTTACTGCTGAGTGCTGAGGCCTGAGTGGGTAATCAGATTTTTTTTCTGGTTGTTTGGTCTTTTCACTCTTTTGACATCTATCTTTCATGTTGGATGATGGGGAGTTGTTGTTTTAATCGTTGTATTTACGAGAGATGGCGATACTGACCCTTGCTCTATACATACTTGAGAAATGACACTTTTGACTCTGCTTCTGCTGCTGGGCGATATAGTACATTATGCAGGTTAGCAGGTAGGCCGGGCTAGAAACATCAGCACAACTGTTCGTCTGTAAGTTCTATAATGTGGCAGATGGTGTCATGCCATAGAGGTGACGACTATGTTTATCAACAACATTAAAATGTCATGGAAGTGAGTAGTACTGTGACAATCTATGAGGAAGCTAGAATGAATCTGAAGATATCTATCGTCATTGCCACTCATGTGGTAAGGGCATATGCTAGCTTTCACAAACAAGAAGTTTTCAAAGTGGGGTCCACCTCCAGGCTTCACTTATTTATCAAAAAAGTGGGCCACACTGTGTCTAAATTGATGTTTTCCAACTTTTAATATGTTGGTGTCGACCCCAAGATAGTTAATGGCCTTGAGTTATATACTCGTAGTCTCGTAGAAGGGAAAAAGATTGGCTAACCCTCCGGGTCAACGACCCACTAAATTTATGTGCCTATATTTTTCTAAAATTACTATAATCCCTTTGTTAGTTTTAGAGAGATATAGGAGAGTGTTACTATCGGGTTTCTAACCCGATGGGTCACTCTAGCACTCTCCTTGTAGAAGGTCTGGATGGGAGAATGAAATATCCTTGGCGTGCTTAGCTTTTTGCCTGAAATTGACAAAGGGAATTTCACTGTGCTGTTTCCTTTTTTATTTTTGGTGATTGAGATAATTACTGTATTCAAACTAATATGCTTTGCCTGAAATGTCAATTGATACGTTTCTTGTGGCAGCTATACTGTTGGAAAATTTGAGCCAATGATATCCCACTGCATTTGTAACAAAGAAGACTTGTTGTGAACCTAAATCATGTACTGTATGGTTGGTTCTCTTCATGACATGTGTGTCCCATTAGTAGATGGAGCATCTAACCACTTGATTTCAAAACAAGTTAAAAACTTTGATTTGATAACCAATCTAATGCAGTAAAGCTTCGTTTTTATGGAACATATTTCCTACAATTTTCAATTCGAGACTTCCTCCCTTCATATGTTCCGACTAGAACCATTTCATTTCAGTGTTGAGTTTCATTTTAATTTCACAATTATAATTAATTTCAGTTCAATCTCAATTTTATAAAGAATGGAGCTAAGTCAATACCAAATAAAAGTTCAAAGAACATTTCAATAAACTCTACTTCCATTGTGAAAGTCATCCAACAAATACAAGCCTACACATATGGGCTTGTTTGGCCTATATTTAACCACTCGAGACTTGAGCTAACACAATACGTCACTTAAGATGAAACATAGTTGACATAATGAAACCCTAGCATACTTTGTCTTGATCATACTAGAAATGCAACTACATACTCGTAAATAAAAAGAATATTGAACAACTTCACCTCGTCCTAGATACTATCGTCCAATTCACTCAAACTTGTCTTGATCACAATGTAATAACGCAAATGATACTCACTCCACTACACTCCCGTAGTAAATGCATGTTGCATTGAATAACAATGAGTGCTCACCTTCACCTGACAATAATAATCAATAATAATTGTACAGGAAGTCAAATTCTTACACATTAATATCTCTCCCTCATTAAAATTAAATTCTCATCATCACATATTCACATGCAATGCCACATTAATTAATTAACCTTCATAAACACTTAATAATAATAACTAAAAAAAATCATTTGTAATCATAAAACAAAACAAAACCGCCCAATCATAATTGACCTTTAAATGAATTAATCATAGATTCCCCTGAGCTATCAGATTTGGATCCAAATGCTATAGAAAATGAAAAATAAAAAGAGAGTGCAAACTCCAAAAGTCAAATGTTCTGAGGCTATGTTTTGTTCTTCGGTACTATCATACAACATAGTTCAGTTTTAGTTATAATTATAATTGTCTTCAGTTTTTTCAGTTCAATTCTATTTTTTTAAGTTCAGTTCGCTTTAGTTTCAGTTCTTTTCAGTTCGGTTTAATTCAGATTTTTCCAGTCGAATGAAACACAACCCGAAATATAAACTCCAAAAGTCAAATGTACTACTAGAAAAAGAAAAAGGAAAAAAAGAAAGTGGATGAATAAAAAAGGAAAGAAATAAAAAAAGGGTTTGCAATGAAGAGAAGTAATAAAAAGAAGGAATAAATACGTGGTGAAGCATGACTAGTAGCCTCAGCAGTCACCAGTCACCACCATCACCGTTGAACAAGGAGAAGAGAGCAAGTATTTATATAAATAAATAAAAAGGAGAATGAAAAAGTAATAAAAACCCCCCACAAACACACAACTCAACACAAAGTCACAAAAGTCAGTCAGTCAGTCAGTTAGTCCCCAAAAACATACACTCTTTCTCTTACTACTCTTTAAGACTTTGAAGAGAGAGAAAGTAATAGGCATCCTCTCCTCTCCTCTCGTTCGAAGAAAGGAAAATATCATATCGTCATTCCCTTATCTTATTCATTTAATATCGGCAATGGCGGAGAGTGTTTGAATGAGAATGAAATGAACTGATGATATATAGATGATTATGGACCGACGTGTTTGACGGAGTGAGATATTTATAGATATAGATATTATTGTTTGTTGTGATTTATCGGAGGAAGATCTGGGTGGAGAAAAATCTGGGGAGATCTAAAGGTATCATTGGATTGAAAACCATCAGGGGTTATTTCATTTGTTTAATATATATAAAAAAATATTATCTTTTTTTTTTTCATGTGTGTATGTGTGTGTGGTTTGTGTTATTGCGGCGTGGCTAAGAGCTAGGGTAGGGTTAGTGTTATCAGCAATGAAGTCAAGTCAAGTCAAGTGCTTTTTCATCTGAGGATTCAGAGAGAGTATTGCTACGCGTTGGTTTTAGATCGATGAGGAAATGCTATGTTCAACTGTGTTGATTCAAGTTTATTATTGTACCCTGCTGAGAGAGAGATTTGACTTTAAAGTTGGTTGCTTGAGGGGTGAGCTTGACCTTGTGTTGCGGCTGGCCGGCTTTGGGTGGGTAGTGATGATGCTTATCTTATCGGCATTGTGATTGATTGTTATTTCATTGGTTGCATTTTTGATGGTCATCGGTGGTTCGTCTTGGTCAATGGTCTTGTTGGCTTATACATGCTGCTATGTCAATCAACAGTATGGTATGCTCGGCCTGGTGGTGGATAGCGGAGATCTATCGGAGAAATGTTGTATCTTTTTAAGTTGGGGTGTTGACTTGAGTACCAATGTGCTTTGCTTGATTGATTATTGAAGATCAAGTTGCAACGTGCTTTGCTTGATTGATTATTGAGGATCATCATCAAAACAATGGGTTGTGTTGTATGTATGTGGAGATGGAAATGATGAAATATCTGTGTGCTTGACTGCTTGTATTTGACCATGGGTTGTTGTTGTTGTATTTGTTTGAAATGGTGATTTGCGTGCACGATTTGCCTACTTCTAGTGGCCTGGAAGTTGTTTATGTCATTGACTTGCTCTAACAGAATGTTTGTGATATGAACAACTGAACAAGTGTATGGGAATGTAATATGCTGATTTGTATTGGGTGGTTAGCTAATGTATGTATTTGTTGCTTGCTGCAATTATTGAGTTATTGTAAAGTCCGTTACTCATCATCTATGATTATTGTTTATGTTGTAGTTGGTGGTTATAGATGCTGATTGCTTTATGAGTCATAGCAGCAATTAAAGGAGAGAACTTTGAGGAAACTAAAGTAAGGTTGGTGTTTGTCTGCAGATTTTTTGTGTGTCTAAATACTCATGCTGAGGAAGTTCGGAGTCGATCTTACCAGTTTAATAAATTCTGATCCTGCTTGGAAGGTTTCTAAAGGTAGCAGGAGCGCGTCTAGGCGTGCTAGAAAACCATTTTGCCGAAATTTGAAGAACTCCGCTGAAATCATCGGGAAAAAGACGGAAGTTTCGGACATGCCTGTTTCTGAATCTGAGAAGGTCTATTTTGCATGTCCCTTTGCTATATTCTTGTGATTGTACTAAAATAATTCATTTGGCCGTCTTTTTGCTTAAACTTGGTTCTTAATACTTTCTTCCTATCTTCTGTTTAACAGCATGGGGTATCAGTGCTAGGTTGTCGTTTCACCGAGAAGGCCGAGCATGTGCCGATAAAAAAGAGAAGGTTTTTATTCAGGTCCCCATCACCACCGCCACCAGAGTCATTGTCATTGCCTGATGCTGTAGCTTCAACTAAACCTTCAGTTGTAGAGCTTCAGCCTCCTTCTTCTGACATTAGTTTGAGTCAGATTACTGACAATGGAAGCGGTGTTGTTACTATTAAACCTGAAAAGACCGGTGATAGTCATCATAATGAAATATTTTGTGGTATGTCCATACTTGCTGCTGCCGCCTGCAGTAGTAGTTTAGGAAAATATGCTGACAATAGTGTTAGTGTGGGTGCTGAAGAGTCTTCATTTGGGGGTCGAGCTCCTGAAGTTCTTGCTAGCACTGGATCATGCTTTGCTTCGAGAATCTTGCCAAAAGAAGAATTTGTTAATTCATCTGAAATGTCAACAGGAGGAACTTCTTCATGTATATCAAGTTCTTCCCAAAAAGGCGCTACCCCAAAAATGGGCGATATGTGTGGCTCCTTGGGGCCAAAGTTTACCTCATCAGGGGACATTTCATGCAGCACACAGGAAATTCAAAAGAAGTTGGTGAAAGACCATAGGTTGCACTGGGATTTAAATGTTAGTGTAGAGGAGTGGGACCATCCTTCGGAGGATCTCCATGTAGTCCAGCTTTCCCATAATATATCTCATGACGCAGGAAATACTGACAATAATGATATTGCCAAAGTTCAGGATTCGCAAGATAAACATGGAACTGAATGTGCCGACCAAGAGCATTTGCTTACTGGTGGAAAAAGAATGTTGAATGCTCAGTGTATGGGTAGCCTTGGTCAAAAGTCTTTATTACGCAGCTGCAACGAGAAGCCGGTAGCAGTGAAGTCTGTGGTTGATGACAACAAAAAACTGGGCCTTCCTCAGGCTGTCAATCCCACAGGAGGAAGGGGTGATCGTACTCATGCTATTCAAACATCTGATACTGATACTTGTAGTAAGGTTAGTGAAGGTTCTGTGGAGTGCACCAATTTAAGTATCGATGCAGATCCATTGGGAAGGAAGGGGTTGAATTCGAGCAATAATTTATCTTCCGACAAGTTAAAGTCATCTGAAGAAATGCAAACAACTCCTGTATGTTCTAGCTCCGATGATCCGAGGCCGGTTACTTCAAACTTACCTGTTTCATTTGATCTGGTGAAATCTGAAACAGTGAATTACGATGCGAATGCAGCTACAGAGAATGGTCGTTGTGAGAGAGGTGGCACTCTTGAGTTTACCCACTTGACATCAGATAGAAACAGTATCCCTCATTCCTTTTCACATGTTGAGGGGGCCAGCTCCAGATCTACGAGAAGTGATCTTTTGGAGGGTGTAGGTGTTAGTGAAGATACCAAAAAGAGTCCCTCAGAAATTTCACAAGTTATTTTCAAAGAAGAACAAGATTCCAGCCATCATGATACTTGCAAAACAACATTAAGTAAGATTTCTAGTTCTTCGGAAAATATTGACTCTGCGAAAAATTTCAATCACAATGATGAGGCAGATGCGTATGGCCGGCCTCATTCAGCTCTCAAAACTGATGCAGCAAGTGGGCATTTGGAGGGCTATGATTCTCAATATGAAGATGGGGAGCTTAGAGAGCCAAATGAAGTTGCCTGGGAAGGTTATGAGGTTCTGGATAGAGAGGTCGAACATGTGGATTATGGATCAGATGAAATGGAAATGTGTACTCCCAGCCCAACTGAAGAGGGAAAAAATGGGCCGATGGGAGTTGCAGCTGTTGTCTCTTCTGCTGCTGGCCATGTAGATGATGAGGTTAGTGAAAAAGCTACCAACTTGAATGGAGAGGAAGGAACCCGTGACGGAAATATGAATATAGAACTAAAATATTCAGCTGAGGAGAAAATGATAGCACATGGGTCGAAGGATCTGCTTGCAAGTGAGAAGGGTTCTTCAGATATAGCTAATGGACTAAGGGAGGATCCTGAAGCTATTGAAACAGGAGCGGAATCAAAAGTCCTTCGA
>ONZK01001705.1:74140-96449 GCA_900322385.1 Pharnaceum exiguum | reverse complement strand
CCCCCCCCCCCCCCCCCCCCCCCCCCCCCCCCCCCCGAAAAAAAAAACTATAAAAGAAGGGAGAAGCGCATGAGGGAAAGCCTCTGCTCTTGTTTTTTTCTTATATGGTAGTTCACTTGTCAGGTATGAAGAGTCCAGCTCAATGAGGTCTTTTGGGAGAGGAAGATATTCGTTCCACCATCGCGGTAGAGGACGTCAAGGTGATAACTGGGATCGTTCTATTGATAATCGTAGGGTCTTTAAACGCCATTATTCTCCTATACAGCATAGACAATCTAAAATGCATGATGATGCTACTGTAGAGAGAGATGACACAGGGTATACTGGCCCGAGAGATAATGATTCATATTCTCCTCAGTTTCTCCGAAGAAGTCGATCAGGTGCTGACGAAGATGCTTGTACTGGTTTTCAGCCACGTTACAGACCTGACCGAAAGTTCAGCCCTGACAGGCCTGCGACCTTTGGCAGGGGAAGATTCATTAGGCACGGTCCCTTCATAGACAACAGAGCAGGAAGGGGAAGATACACAGGACCTTCACCAGATGAGAGTTTCCAATCTTCCTTAAAGTTCCGGCGGCCTTTGTCTCGTAGAGACAGAAGTCTTTCTCCATTTGGAGGAAGAGGAAATTCAAATGCACAACCATATCGTGGAAAATCTCCATCTCGCTCTAGGAGTCGGTCTCCTGTTATGTGGAATTCCTCAAGAGGGCGGCCTGGGTCAGGAACTGGTGGTAATACTTTTGTTAGGCAGCGAAGTAGATCTCCAACTTTCAGGTCTGAGGCGAGACCGCAGAGATTGAGGTCACCCCATCAACAACCTGGTTTTGGGTCTGACCATTCAGTAGGATTTAGGTCTATTCCAAGAAGCCAGGGCTCTCCACCGCGTGGTAGGTGGAATTCGGCTAGGAAGGGTGACTTGGGAAATTTCAGGGATTTTAGCTATAAGCAAAGAGCTACCTGTTTGGAAAGATCTCCTGGGCGAATGCGGTTGAGGGGCGATAGAGATGGTATTGTAGATTCTCCGCGAAATATGAAGACTGATGGCACCTATAGACTTTCTGATCGAATTTCTGAGGATGGTAACAGTAGGGGGCTCAGATATGAAGAGAACTATGAGGACAGAAGGAAGAATTATGGCCTTCGTCCTGCAAGACGCAGTTATGAGGATGGCATGTCTGGTAGATTGCATCAGGACATGGACAATAATTTCTCTATGGGTAACAGTCTCCGGGACAGAGATGCTTCAAGTTTTCAGAATAGAGGATTCAGGGGCGTTGATAGCCGTGTAGGTGATATTCCAAGGAGGTCTGGAGGAGATCAGCAATCTTTCATGTATGAAAGAGATGGAAAATTCAATTCTGAATCCAAGGTTGACATGATGGATTTGCCGAACAATGTGAAGTCTGAGGAGCAATATCGGCCTACGCATTCTGGAAGATTCCCTGATGTTGATGGGGCTAATCGAGGGCGTCGATTTGAAAACTATGAAGACCATAGGAAACAATTTGGTCCTACTACTAATTTCATGAGGCGAAGTGATGTAGAGGGTTCAGAAACAAGATTGAATCATAATGTTGATGAGAATTTCCAAGATAATCCAGATCTTCATGGAAGAGGAGGAATGAGGAATTTAGATGGTCGCATTGGGGGCCTCTCCATGAGGTCAATAGCAGACCAGAACCCAATGGTATGTGAGCAAGAGAGGAAACTTGATGAGAACCCGCAATCAGTTGGCATGCAGAGTTCTGACGACAATGATGCAGCAAAAAGGGAACTACCTGTATGACATTCATGCATGAGCTTGTTCTGTGGTTGGCGTTTGACGTAGCGAAGGATAGTATTTATCTTTTTCTACCCTGCTCGTGGTATTTCTCTAACAGTTGATAGATGATGGCTGTGACCTTTTTTTGCATTTTTTTAGTGTTAGTTTTATGTTATCTCCTCACAAATTTTTGCATGGTCTAGGTTCTCATAACCAATACCTTCTTTTTCTTTTTTGATATGATCTTTATCCTGGCTATTCCCAACACATGTAACTCTGGACATCAATGGCTGTAGGACTAATCAATGAGAAAATTTTTGGGGTAATTTGAATGAATAGTTTTCTTCGTGCTCGGTTTTCCTTTGCCGTGTCTTTTATACACTCGACTTGAGGGCCAAGATATCAGCTACAGGCTCTGTATTCTAAGCCATATTTCTTTAGCATCTGCAATTACATGATACAACCTGTTGCAAGCTCATGCAGTGGAGAGGTCCAGGAGATGAACTGTATAACATCTTTCATGCAGTGATGTGGATTTGGGTTACTGTGGGACCCGTGTGTTTGATCCTGCGCCTCTTTTTCAGCATTGTATGTGAACACCCTTTCATATCTTTGTGCTAGTGGAATACTGAAATCGCTACTTTCTTAGTGGTGTCTTGTGGAGATACGCTTGAAGGATGTCTTGTTCTGCACCATAAAAGTGGTTTCTATACACAACTGCAGAAGGGCCTCACTTTAAGATCAGTTTGCTGTACAAGTGTTGAGGTATTACCCCTTTTTCACTTATCACCTTTGTTCACCTGGTTTCTTTCGTTTGCTCTATTCCCAGGAATGCCGTCAGTGACATGTCCAATAATGATGATGAAGTGATATCTGGAAAGTTTAGATGTTGCTATATTTGTGTTATTTACAGCTAGGAGATAATGTGAATATGGAAACTTTTAGATACCCTTCACAGCTCAAGTGTCCTTCTGTTTACTGAGTTGCCTTCATTGTGGCTGTATGTGAGAGTAACTTGCTAGAAAGACAGTCGCAGCTGAAGAATCGGTGGAGTTATGGAAAGCATGGAGATATCACTGTGTCCACGCTGTGAGGATAGACTAATTAGTATCGCTGTCCAATGTGTCCTGTGTGCAGAAATTTTCTTAAAATGTCATCTTCTTTGTTCATGCTACACTGATGACGGCAGTTACCGCTCGTTATCTTTGGTGGGGGATGTTGTGCTCAATAGTCTTACGTATAGAGTCTATCTACTTCTTGATGGAATAGGAGATCATACACATGTTCAAAGATGTTGCATTTTTGCTGCCATCTAGTGAGATGTACATGAATTGGCTGGAAGCTGCCGGTATTTATGGCAACCTGTAGTTGGTTGTTATGGTAGTTTACTTGCGGTGAGCTGTATGTACCGATAAGCTTCAAAATACCTGTAGCGCAGCTGTGAAGCAGATATTCATTTTACCCTTGGAACAGCCAAATGACTTTCAGTGGGCCTCTTTCAAAGGGGTTTTCTGACTTAATGTTGTGCATTGAAATTGGCAGGATAGGTGCTACTGTAGTTGCATTCGGTGAGGACATATGCAGCTCAGCTTCGAGTATATAGGATATGGGGTTTCTTTTAAGGGCGATGACTGAGAAGAGTTGGTAAAAAAGGCTCTCCGAGAATGGGTTTAAATATCGGGTACAGATTGTGGCATGCTATAGCGCGCGGTTGTTGCAGCCTCAACTGCAGCCAACATTGTTGTTGTTGCTGCTGGTGGTGTAAAGAGGATTGAGGATAGCACAGATGCAAATCCGGATATGACTGTCAGTATTTAGCTTGGAGCCTTTGGTCAAACTACCTTGTCCGAGTGTTGGGTAGTTTTAACTTAACTTTTGTCCATTGCTCCGATGAAGGGGAATTGGGTTGACAGTACGGGTATATTTCTTTGATTCGTGACCATGTTCGTGGTCAAGAACTCAAAATGGAGATCAAAAGGCTAAATTGTTCTCGCTTATGTATCTATTGTTCTGTTACAGCCTTACAGGTTCAGATCTGAATGAACGTCGCGAAAATGAATGTGAGGTAAGGCCAGACATTTAAGTTGCCGCTGAGCTTGAGAGATGGTAATCGTTATGATATCTAACGGTCGGTGCTATTGTGATTGTGAGGGATTAATGTTAGTGGTGGGACATCAATCTTGGCTTCGTCGTTATGTGGGCTCTTCGAACTAGACCTCTCATAAAAGCATATGATTGTTGCTTTTGCACAAGTGCTTTACCAAAGAAAAAATTTAACCATTTTACTTTATGAATGAACTACTACCACACTTTGACCCTGAAAGAAATACATGAAACAAAAGAAAAAGAAGAAAGTACATCAGCATCTATTTGTCCCCAAATGGGGCGAGTTCATCTCATGACGAACTAGTACACGAGTACACGACCATTATGGTTTTTAGGAGAGTGAGCCAAGTGCAAATTAATAGTCAACCCGAAATAGCGCAAGTTTTTTGATGTCATTTTTGAGGAATGATGAAGTAAAATAGAAGTTTGGTGTGATGCTTTAGACAGCGAACGAACGAAGCCCGTGCCTTGGGCTTTTGACAGCAACATACGAGGTTGCTCAGTTGCTCCTTGTGGACTTTAATTAGTTTTACATTTGCATTCAAAAAAGGAAAAAATTCGAGCATTTTCTATGGCAAATGAAAAAGAGTCTTAAACAATTACCCCACAATAATTCACGAAATTATGTCATCCGCAAGCTAGCCGGTGGGTATAAAACCAATGCTTGAGAGTGTTGAGACCCCAAAATCAATGCTTACTTTGATGAGGAACAGATGATATTTTTTTTTGGATAATTAAATCAGAATTTTTTTGGGTGAGAAAGAAGATATGAACTATCCGTCCTACTTTTGCCTATGATCTAGAGTTCTCCGTTGTCGTCATATGTTCACATTTCTATTACTTCTGCCTTGAATGCAGACGGGAACAAGCCAAATATAAGGCGACCAAATTCATACATAAAGACAGAACTGATACGCTATTGATGGTAATTTGCTCAATCGATTACCTACAACTCTACAAGGCTACAACTCTTGTAGCTGTTTATGTAGAAATGTTAACGTAGGTACTCCCCACTATTAGTTTTAATGATCCCTAATCATTTGGTGATTAGAATGGTCCTGGCAAAACTGCCAATAGCAAATTAGGAATGTATGCATACATAGGTATCTTTGCGCGCTCGACGACAATCCCCAGCTAGCGTGAATTTATGGTACATTACACAAATTTCTTATGTGCTCGAACATATGTTTGATTGTTTTTGTAGTACTTTTATCTGTGAGGACCAGTTGATCAACTTCCATGTTCACTGTCTGGTTTTCTTGAGGATATCTGCACATCAAACATAAATGCTTCAAGGTCTTCCAGGAGGTCTTTAGTATGTAGTGTATATGTATATGTATGAATTGTTCATAGCATTCTTCTTACAAATATAAATGGCTGAAGCCATGCCCAAATATTCTAGATATCCCCCAAGCTCTTTTGGCCATTCTAACTCTTCCAATTTCAAGGGCTCTAATGTATGCTTGACCAGGAGACTGTAAGGAGCACGTAGTTGATCGACAAGACCTAGACCTCTGCGCGCTACGATCGAACTGTACTACTAGTGCCAAGCTAAGCCGATTTCTAGATGAGCTGGAATCTAGCCAAGCTAAGATAAGCACTAACTTATTCTCGACATATATAGAACTGATCTGATCTAGTCAAACCGTCTTCAAACATAGAATTAAAACGAATTTAGGCGAATTGAACAAAATTAACAAGCCATTCAAAGCAACTTTGACGGAAGTGGCATGTCTAGCTGATTTTGACCGATTGAGGATCATTTTAGCTCAGAAATGAAGGCGAGCTTAATTAAACGGATCTGTTGGTTTAAGGCAACTGTATAACCCAAGCTGATCCGAGCCAATCTGACTTTGACTCATTAGCTAACCAACTCTATCATATGCTAAAGCCATATTTAGCCTGCGCCTCATGTTTATTATATCAGGTCAACAACATAAGCTGGGTATTAGAACAACAATTTTCCACGCCATTTTTTATAAGCTACGATTTTATGGAACTGAAAGGATTGGAGAGATGGAAGCTAGCTAGTGTACCACAAGATATGGCCTTTTGATGTACATCTACTGTTACATACAGTTGTAATTTTGGAGCAGGTCTTTATTTTGACGCCTTAGCTTGCATGTTCCAAAATTTTTACAATCACTTTTAGCATTAAGTTCTTATGCGTTCCTCATGTCCCCGTATATTTTCCATTTTCCTTTATTCTTCACGTGCTTTCCTCCACTTTCTCGTACAATTCCTACCACTTTAATTTACTTTTCAAAAATTTGCACATCTATCATTTCTTCTGTGTTCTTATTCGATCAGAATATAAACTCTACTCAGGATAGTATGTGTACACATATTTCTCTTTTATGACTAGCAATCGATTTATATTCTAGGCTCCTGTGTGATTGGATTTGCACATAGCTAGTGTACTGAAACATACAAACTTAAATTACTTAGTATCTCAAGCATATAGCATGTAAGACAGTCAATCTAGTGGTACTACGTAGTACATACCGATACTTCAATGATTTGATAAAGTGAGAAAACAAACACCTTTCGATTATCCTACTGAAACTGTAAAGTTTCATGTTTTTTAAGAGGTTTTTGTCTCAACTGAAGTTAACTTGTACGCCTTCTCCTTGGGGCTTTACTGCTTTAGTACTAAATTTACTCCCCTGCGATCGTTGTCGACTGTTTTTGTAATGCAACATTTACATCCACGTGCAGGAAAGTACTATACCAAAGTACTACTCGTATATCAATATTTCCTTTCATTGGATCTTTAATGTAACTTGGCTTTTTACATCTTGAATGAGCCATGGATGTGACGGAAAACCCCGCGGAAATTTGATAAAACTATCCTACAAATGTTTATAGAAATAATCAAATGGAGATCGTTCATACAAAAAAAAGAAGTCAAATAGAGAAGTAGAGATCTTTGATAGAAGGATGAAGATGAACGATTGTAAATCACACACCACAACGTAGCGAAAAAAACGTTCACTCACACACACACAAAAAGATGTATTAACGTTCAAAAATTTTCACGCACCACAACTTTGCGAAATGTATAGTTTGGTATAAATTCAACTGTAAAAAGGGTCAAGAAGAAAAGAAGATCGAGCTTGTCGAGATGCATCATTATTATGCACCTAATTGGCCATGGATTGTTGTATCACTATGAAGCCAGAAGCTACGCATCACGTATTCACGCCTATGCAAATTGCGTAGCAATTAATGTCGCATTAAAAAGTCGTTTAAAGTTGTTTAGGAGACATCTCTATATTAATCGTTGCGCTATGCATGAAAAATAGATTGACAGGGACAATAAAAAGAAACAAGGTGACCTTTGTTAGGTGCGTGTTTTGGCGAGAGTGATATACAGATTATCTTAATGGGAGATTAAAGAGGGAAATCAATATTACTCAGATAGCGATGTTAAAAAAAAAACAGAACGTAACACCAACAGAAGTGAATGAGATGAAACATTACACTCCAAAACACAGCATCTGACATAAATAGTTTAGAGGGGATCGAGAGGAGAAAAGAGGATGGGAGGGGAGGAAACAATGCAAACGACTTTCTGATCTTGGTCTTAATTTCCAGTAGAAGTGTATATTTTGGTAATAACTTTTGAAGCTAGTAGGACATACAAAGTTTACTCAACAAGTCTTTGCTTGGTACACCGGTGTAAATTTAATTATATCGGAATGAATACTGAATAATGACATTTATAAGATGACTAATGAGCTATATTTATTATGCTTCGATAATTAATAAGCACCCGATGTAAACTTGAAGCGTGTAAACTTAAACCCGGTATACCTAAAAATTAGAGAAGTTTATTAGCGTTTTATGGCTGGACATAAATAAAATTAGCGGATTGGATGTGTACTGTGGCAAATCCAGGAAGGCATATATATAAACACGTCAAGAATGATATATGATCGACCGATTGGCAGGTTTTTTTTTGTGGATAGGCAGAAGCAACAAGCTAAGTTCGTTGGTGTGTTTGGATTTTTGCTAGCTAAATGTACAATGAATCGTTTATGACAAAAAAAGATATAACAAAAAATTACAACGAATAGCTTAGTAGAATGAGTTAATTAGGTTCAATATTAACGGAAACCAACATGTTGCGCTGAACCAAATGAACAACCTAGCTAAGATCAAAATCAAGTCATCCCTAGCTATGAGATTATTAGTGTAAGTCTCAAACCACATAATCTAACCATACACTTTGCCCGCATAATAATCCAACAAATTTATGTATGTACTGCACACTTTTGCTAGTATATAAACCAAAACCACAATGGCTAGCTACCCTACAGAAAAAAAAGTCCAGATTCCTGATGATCAGTTGATCATGAATTCATGATCATGATGAAGAGCAGCAAGCACTTACTGCCATGTTTATATGTGCTGTTCTAAGTTTTGTAGTGTTGCAGGATGGTCCAAACCATTAGACCCTACCAAAATGGGCCTTGGACCACCCTAGCTTAGCTAACACTAAAACCATTCAGAGAAGCAAATATTTTCACAAGGCAAACTCCAGTCTTGTACGATAATAGAATCCAGGGGAGAGAGACAGAAGACATGAGGGAGAATGGAAAAGACATCAGACTCCCGACTTTTTAGGGAGAGCATCAGCTCTTGTCCTTGTGGAAAACTCCCAGTTCCATTTATACATTTCTATGCTTTTGCGCATATGGATAATGAGTGATCGATTGAGTGGTACAAGTTTCTTGCTATTGCACCTTCACATGTTAAAATATAATAATATCCAATGTAACATGAAAATGGGATGTAGGGGCATATGGTCCATGTAGTGCGGTTTGATATGGGTGGTTTTTTCAGTTGTTATTGTTATGAATTTCTAAGCTGTTACAAGAAGAAATTGGTCAAATGTCAATTGATATTGTCAAAGCTTTGCATACTCGGTCCTTGACAAAATTATTAGATTATATATCTGATCATTGATTGATACATAGGAGTATTCGATCAATATGGATCAATTGTTCGAAACATTATATTATAGCTATATATATAGTCCACGGACACTTCTCCTATGTGTTGTGTCAAACATAAGACACTAGAATAAAATTGTATAACATCTCTAAATTTAGAGTTTTTAACCCTAAATACGTGTCCGACACGACACGGATCGGTAAAGTGTCCGGTGTGTTGCGGAGTATTATAAGTGCACTTGCTTCAGAAATTGTACACTATATACTCCAATCTTGGTATTCTTACAAATACAGTATCACATTTCTTATCAATTTTCATGTACTCAATATATTGCAACATTTGCAAGCTAGCCTTCTGATATGTAATTGGTTTGTATCATATATGCTGTATTAATCATGAAACTGTACTTTGAATTGATCCTTGTCAAACCTCACAGTGATCATAATATGAAGTAGACATTGGATAGTACGTAACATTGGTTTGCCGGAAGGATAACAAAATTCCCAGGGATCAGGTAAAAAAGAGGGGTTAAACAGGATATGTCAGATAGGTAATTAACACGGCTTTCATAGACTGTAGAACAACTACGTACGTGAGCTATGTTTATGGGTCTTGGGTTGGTGGTAGCTAGCAGTATATAGTAGAAGGAGTAGAAGTAGAACCAAGAATGGCAAGCGGCGGGAAAAGCAGGGGTATTAGGACCACGTCCTTTTATCAGACAAAAATTAAAGGTCCCTTAAGTGGTAGAAAGAGTTGTTCTACACTTCTACTATAACAGTACGTAGTTACGTACAACCAATCGAAGTTCCATACAAATTAAACTAGCTTGTTACTTCTGGACTTCTTGTAATTTTGTTAGTCCCCTTTTCTCATTGGCTCCATTAGTTGTAAGCCCTCGTATCTAGCTCCTCAATTCCTCACAATTACAATCACAATCCATATCGATTATAAAAATTGAAGCCCAATGAACGACAGGTCGCGTCTCAATCTCGAAGCCTTCCACCCCGTAATATAGTATACTCGACAAATAGCGACTTCTGTAACACAAAATGGTTCCGTTACAATTTAACTTCCTGCAGTCCTGCAACAATGAAAAAAAAATCATCCGCAATGACAAGTAGTTGTTGGTTCAATTCCTGTCTAATATACACTTGCCTTTACGGTACATAAGTTTAGAACTAGAAATTTGACTACAAGATATATATAAGCAGCTATTCGAAAACAGATTGGCCAGGTCTTGACAAAAAATTATATATTTATAAATTTTAATGATATTGATTTTGACCCAATTTTGGTACGATTCGACCTATTGAATCGGTGAACTAGTTGTGAGACTGATTCGATGTCCGGTTCATTATTCGAACCATTGGATGCAAGTTAAGGGAAAGGGCCGCTCAATCATAAATTTTATTTTCATCCTTTGATCCCTGGTTTTGTACTAAATTAAAAGAAGAGACTAGTAGGAGCAATATTTAGAGATCAAACAAACAAGTTGAAGGGTCCCAATTGTAGAGAGGGGGCCTAAGGGGATTGGTGGGAAAGCTTTAATAAGGGGTGAAGGAGGTGTTTTAATTGAAATTAGTTGGAAATTTTGGACCACATCATCTCATATCTATACAGGGTCTAATTATGGGTACCATTTTTCCACGAAGAGAGGCATCTATTCCCTTTTGCTGTTCTTATTTCCTCACTTCTTCCAAATCAAAACAAGTTTTACTCCGTTCTCTCTCATCACTGTTTGACAATTATGATTTTCTGATAAAACTCACAGGAGCCCTTTACAGAGAGTTAGGAGAGGGTGATGCAGAAGACCTGAAAAAGCCTGGGAAGCAACAAAGGGTGATGACAACTTCCACTTTTAGGGATTTGTGCAATGCCAATGATCTCTTAATATCACATCTGATTGGATGCTTTATGGTACTTTGGTGCCTTTATTACTAGAGTAATTTTTTGTGTTGTACTAGCTAGCTAGTACTCTAGTGCTATGGCTGCAACATACTGTACTACGGATCGAGTACTAATTAAGCTAGTTGTTAAAAAGTAGAGATTAATAACTACACATCATACACCAAAAAGAAAAATTACTACACATCGATCAATTCATTAATATATAAGATATTTACAAAGAGAAATTATTGATATTAAAGTAATTTTCAATTACTTGAAACGGTAATTTAACTTAAGCTCGATCAATCTCGAGTTCAGAAAAGCAAAAATTGAATAACGTATTTTCCTAAGAAATTGGCAAGGACTGCCCTCAATATGATAATAGTATAGGTATAGATTGCATGCATGATGAAGTGTAAATTTGGATCATATTTGAGACTTTTGAAGATGTCTGCTGGCCTTTGGAAACTATTTCATCATGCTACAATGTGATGAGCTAGCTAGCTAGTTACTGCGACAAGCAACCAATGAGTAAGTACTCATTTTCTTCTAGGTCAGGTAATCGGCACTTCTTTTCAATTTAGAATTTGGGCGTCCAAAAAATTGATTATTGATCTAAAGTGTGAAGATTAAACTAATTGGTCCGAGGTAACATAAACAATCAAAGAAAAGGCTCATGATGAAGCTCAAGTGGCAACCTGTAGTTTGTGTACCCGGCAATATTAGCAACTGTTTTCGTACTCCCGTACAAGCAAGCTTAAGACCAATGCAACACAACGAGGTAGCTAGTTTCATTAGAACACTACTATTAGAATATAATCATAAATAGTTGGGTCAATGATACCATATGTATAGTTTTTTTAGCTGTATCTTCTACGAGTATCTTGCTTACGTACTATGATGCATGCATGATGAATTTAGTACATTATTGTTCATTCATAGGCTGATAGAGATTTTTAATTTAATTTAATTTTATACCAGCAATTAGGACCAAGAGGTGATTGAGATTCTATGCTATTCCTGATATTCCAAGATGGCCTCACACATTTGTACTAACCCTACCGTTGATTATCAAGCTAAGTAACTGGATCTGTCCAATTCCCACGAGAACTGAAGAGGATTGAGACGATGTGATGTTAGATTTCCATGTACAGTAGTAAATAAAGAAATGAATAGCTTTTATAAGGGATATGAAATAGCACGTTATACAACGCTGCTTGTAAAATAAAAAGAGGATCATTAACAATTTTTTGCAGGGGGACAAATAACAATTAAGTAAGAGGACGAGTGCAACTTCTTTGATTTTAATTTGTTCTCTTTTTATGATTGCCATCCGGTTCATCGAAATTTTGCTTTGACTACATCCGAACCTGACCTGAGTAGCACATCTTGATATGGTGGGTGAGTCTCCTAATAAATGAAGGTCTATATATACGATGAGACTCGAACTTGAGAACTCGCTCAAACGTTAATTATGGAGCTGCTTAATTACCACTCTAACAAACCCCACATTAGTAAATTTTCTTTCTTTGGCGATGAGTAAGGAAATTAAAATCACCTTGCTTATAGTGTAGATCCATAATTGCATGAAATGAATTAATTGTGACGATTTGAACCCACTAGTCTATTTAATTAGGGATGTTTCATTTTGTCAGAGGACTATTGACCCACATTATTGGCCTCTTAGACAGAATTGTTGAGTGAGAAAGAGATAGAAAAAAGGGATCTTCAGTCTTCTTCTATGATGAATAATAATGGGAGAAGGGGTTTGTTTGTCTCAACTCTGAACCTTTCTATCTCTATGTCCCTCTCTCTCTAATACCTTCCTAGGTTGGGTATGTGCTCTTTCATTTCATGTTACCTTGTTGGGATTCTTAGGACAAAAACAAATTAAAAGAGCCACATACACAAACCAGCTTCTCTTGTTTACTCTCTTAGCTCAAAAAATCATCAAAATGAAAAACTTGAAGTTGCTCAACCAAAAGCCAAGGGTACCCACCACCATCAAATAAACCACAATCTCCACATCAGGCAACCGTTAACATTTCCACCCTTTGTTTCCCTCTTCCAAAATTGGTAATCTATCTCTCTTTTATAAAGAAACATCACCAATAAAAATTCAACCTTTATTAAAAAGCCTACTTTTTTGGATTTTGGCTCTCAAATATCCGCATAAGCATATGTTATAGACTTGTAGACTTAAACTCTCACTTTTTCATGTGCTACTATATGGTTTGCTCACTTGAGTCTTCTCCTTCTTATTTCATTTATATATTCTCCTCTTCTAATGCTTCTCAGGGTACAAGGTTATCTACAAAGCTAGCTACCTAGGCAAAACTTCCAAGAGAAAAAACTGCTAAGTTTTGATCTTTACATTGTCATTAATATATCTTCATGTATGGCTCACCATCATCAAATACTAGAGGAGAAAGCACCATCAAGCTTCTGTTACTCAGATGTTTCTTCAAGTAACCCAAATGTCCAAACCCATTTAGCCTCCAACATCCGGAGCTTCGACCCGAACCCGGAAATATACAACTTAGCTACTAGCATAGAAATGATAGGGTTTCAAGGCAAACCCCCTAACAGTAACCCTCATGAACAAGCTCTTTGGAAAGGGTTTTCGTCGAAGCCTGCTGCAAGCAATGACCCAGGTCCATCATCTAAGGGTCCGGATTTCTTCGGTCACGGCGATCATGGTGATCATCATGGAGGGGGGCATAGTCAGAACATGATGATCACACCTACAGAGGAACACCATCACCAAGTTGGTATTGTTAGTGAGTCTTCCTTAAGGACTTGTGTGTTTCCTTGTGAAGGTAATGAGAGGCCTAGTCAAGGTCTATCCCTTTCTCTTTCTTCTTCCAATCCTTCCACTATTGGGTTACAATCATTTGAGCTTAGGCACCAACAAAACAACACAAATTATCAAAGGTTTTGGGGTAAGCCAGATGCTGTTCTTGGGAAAAGTGGCGGTAGTATGAACATGAACATGAACATGAGCATGCAATTTGAGATGATGAGGAATTCCAAGTACATAAGACCTGCTCAAGAGCTTCTTACTGAGTTTTGCAACCTCAAGCAAGAAGATGATGATGACCCTCAAGGGAATAAAAGACTTTCAAAAATGAAGAAGAAGAACAAAGAACAGTGGGAAGTGTTAGATGTCGATGATGATAATGGTGGAGATAATAATTCGAATATCGGTCCGTCACAGTCTCTATATGGTCTTAGTCTCTTGGAACTGCAGAAGAGGAAGACAAAGTTACTTGGCATGTTGGAAGAGGTATAGTACATACTGACTAAACATTTCCTTACAAAAAAAAAAGAAAAGAATATTGTCACTTTAATTTAGTTACTTGTTAGGTATTACTAGTTCAAAAATGACTCAAACAAGTTGCGTTGGTTGTTCTTCATCACTTCGTATCATGCTGATAAAGAAGCAAGAAATCAATTCGATCATGGAGGCTTTAAGCAAGAAAAGAGGGCAACTTGAGAAGATCTTTGATCTAACTAACTAAATGGGCAATTGTGGGTCATGAGAAAAATGAAATCTTGAACAACTTCTGCGACTGTATAAACCTTCTATTTAATGAGCCCCCAGCCACCCAAAATCACATGTGGGTGACAATTCAGGGGCTTCATTTATTGATTTAATTCCATGGAAACCTTACTACTCGATCATTTTGATCCCGTTTTTTTAGTACTCAATTATAATGATCTTCATGTTATTTCTTGTTGCTATTCAGTTGGACAGAAGATACAAGGTCTACTGTGACCAAATGAAGGCAGTGGTATCCTCCTTCGAGGCGGTGACTGGTCCAGGCGCAGCCAATATGTACTCTGCCTTGGCGTCGAAGGCAATGTCAAGGCATTTCAGGTGTCTAAGGGATGCAATTGTCGGGCAAATCAAGGCGACGAAGAAGGCAATGGGAGATAAAGATGCTGCTTCCACAATGCCAGGGTCTACGAGGGGCGAGACCCCTAGGCTGAGGATCTTGGATCAAACATTGAGGAGACAAAAGGCCTTTCAACAAATGACCATGATGGAGAGCCATCCTTGGAGACCTCAAAGAGGCTTGCCCGAACGTTCAGTGTCGGTCCTTCGTGCTTGGCTCTTTGAGCATTTCCTCCATCCGTATGTCTCCTCCCTTTACATAATGTGCATTATATTCTCGATTTGTACTGCTGTATAATTGTATGGATCATTATCCTTGCCTAACCAACATCACTGATTTGTGCTAGCTAGCTTGACAAAAAATGAGATTTGATGGGGGAGTATCAAATTTTGCTTCAAAATAGAAATATAGACTAGCACGATGTGCACATATACTGTAGCTAGACTCTAGTTAGGACGGCTAACAGTAATAATGTACATAACGGAGGGAGTATCAAACTAGCTAGTATCAATCATTTTGCTAGCAAGAAACCACCACATGCTTTTGTAAGTTTCTGCTTCATATCATTTTCCCTTTTGTAAGATTCCGACGGCATGCCCCTTTGCCATTCGATTGTTATGCTTTGTTTCTTATCTTGTCAAGTTATGCATCAATCAAATTTGTTCACTTCCCACTCTTGTAAGGTCCCTTATCGTCCCCTATCCCTCTCACTGAAACAAATATGTTCCACTCAATAAAAGTTTTTGGCAACCAAAGAGAAAATTATTCCTATGGAAGCCATTCTAGGAATTTCATTTTTGATTCACGTTTTGCAGGTACCCCAGTGATGTAGACAAGCACATACTAGCGCGCCAAACTGGTCTTACACGAAGCCAGGTATTTTAATTTATGTCAACACAAACATGTAGCACGATTTTGTAACGAATTTTAATAAAATACCCATAGTATGAATCTTCATAGAAGTTGGAATTCTTCATATAATAAGAGACATAATAGCTTGTAAGGATAAATAAGGATCACGATATGATATTTCTCTCTGATGTACTACGTATGCGTACTTATTGTATTTGTTTATTTCATGTGTGCACCATTTTTTATGTAATTTGTTGGAAACTTATGTCAGGTGTCTAACTGGTTTATCAACGCAAGAGTTAGACTATGGAAGCCTATGGTGGAGCAAATGTACTTAGAGGAGACCAAAGAGGAGCTAGACAATAACTTGGGTTCGTCTTCGGACAATGGTACTGATCATGGTCATCAATCGAGCGATTATGTTGGTCATCATCTACCTTCAAATGATGAAAAACCGACACTCGATCAGCTCGTCAGGATTGATCCTGATTCTTTATCCTCTATCATCAGCAATGCCGCAACATCGGATAGGAATGATGCTAGAGGCAGGATGAATGTGACTAGTACAAGCAAAACCCCTGGTACTAGCAGTTTACAGCATAGCACATTTGGAAGGGTTGAGGCTTTTGGCTCAGTAGACTTGGATTTTCCATCTTCATCATCATACACCCATCAACATCACCAAGCAACTTATGGAGCCCAGAATGACAATAATGCTCCCACAGGGTTCGCTGCGGGTGGTAGTAGTGGAGGGGGCAATGTGTCTTTGACACTAGGGTTGCAACAACATGGAGGGCATGGGCTGAATTTACCCTTTTCTCCCACTTCACAAGGTTCTTTATTTTACGGTAGAGATCAAATTGATGAATGTCAGCCAGTACAGTACTCGCTCTTGGATGCTGATCAAGGGCAGAACTTGCCATATAGGAACTTGATGGGTGCACAATTACTCCATGACTTCGCTTAAGTCTACATATGATATGATATCATATCGGTATGGATCATTACATATAATCAAGTATATTGAAATTGGAGGAAATTCTATGGCTAGGTAGGTTAGGTAAGTACCAATTAAGCTAGATGAAGATATATAATATAAAGCATGATTGATACATATATGATATGATTCATATATCTATCTCAATATAGTGGGAGGTGGGACTAATATAGACTAAGAATGGGAGTATGGAGGTCTGGTTAAAGATGTTAAACTCAGTATCCGGAATTTTTTTGGATCAAGCTGTGGTGTGAGACGTCATGCCTATCTATGTCGTAGTGCTGTTCTTTTTTATGGGTGCTTTCAAAATCAAACCTAGATAAGAAAAGGGTTACTACTATACCTTGCATTGGGTGGTAATTGGTTCTATAGCTAGACCAGTAGCTTGTTCATTTTCGTTTATCTAGCGAGAAGCTAAGAGTATTAATATGGATATATGGAAATATTAGGACGATCAGTAGCACATGCATTTGATGTACAAGCTAAGAAGTATACATGAGAATTGGAATCTATATCCTTTGTGGAAATCGCGGAGTCATCTTCACCATACATTCGCAGTTTCGCACTACTTTGACATGTAGCACTCTATATACCGATACCGATATACGTACTGTAAACAGTAAATACTGAAGTTAAAAGAGTTATACAGCACTTTTGATCATATAATTTATATAATCTAGGAATTGTCCCTTGATCATAAGCTTAAATTAAATGATAAATCTATCCGTACCTTCGCCATCGTGCCCTCTTTTTCCTTTTGTTTTGATTGATGAAAGGCAGAAAGAATTCAGTGAAGAGAATTGTATGTTAATGGGGCCATTGAAGTGATTGAATCACTTGTGGTTCATGTTAGGATGGATCGACATATGTTTCGGCTTTTATGATACCCTATCGAAATATGATAGCGCATTAAGAGAGGTACATTGCAACGCACAATGTGATTGGATCTAAAGTTTGAGAGATTAACGAAGTGATATGATTATGATACATCTTTTCCATTGTTGTGGTCCAATTAAATTTCTTTGTCCTACACAATGACCTACCTTTAGTGTCGTGAGTATGAACAGTGCAATTCTTTTGTTTACGCTGTTCACTTCGTTCTGTAAGTAATAAACATTTTTCATCTCACACACAGAAGAAAAAAAACTCATCGAGATTCAATTAAATGATGTACAAATATTAAGCAGTTAGCAACCATTAACGTTTCATGTGAAACTATGATTGGAATGTGGTTCTTAGATTCATTATATTAGTACTCCATAGACCACAATAACCTTACTTGTAGCACATAGCTACTACTCGATCCGCAGTAACTTACTGACCATAAGAGGAGACATAACCGAACCTCAAAAATAGTATGTCCGCGTTCAATGTTAAACTCATTGATAGATAGAGTAATGTTGTGTTCATTTAATAGTGTTTCAGTACTTTTATAATTTTTTCCCAATTTAGTTCACTTTTATTATAATTTTAACTTTACAACTTTTTCCATTTTTAATTCAGTTTTTCAATTCGATTCAGTTTCATTTAAGATTAATTACGGAAAAACAAAAACACCCAAGACCTTTTGACATGAATCCATCACAGTTGGCGTGGTTTCTTTTAGGGGTCGTTTGGTTCATAGTGGGATTTACATTACCATGAGAATTGTAGAATGATGGGAATGGTAGAATGATGGGAAAGTTGTAAACTTTTTTGGTTGAATTTTGGGAATCAAAATCCCATAGGAAAACCATATCATCTAGGGGGGGCTTGGGAAAATAAATCCCATGGTTTTGTGGGAAAATGAATCCCATGGGATCAAGATTCCCATACTAAGTGGGTAACCAAACAAAACTCAAAAACTTAATTCCTAGGAAAGTGATAATCCCATGAGAATCTAAGACAACCAAACAAGCTCTTAGTTTTATTTGCCTACTTTCAACATACAAAAACTGATAAGATTCATGACTATGTTTATGGTTTGAGGCCTTTTGGGCTATGGCTGAGAAGCGGCACTCAATTGATAATAATATGGGCTTTTTAAGTTCTTTCTGACGGGCTAAAGAAAGCGAATTTTGAGCAACAAAAAAAAAAGGAGGCGTGCCCAATTTTCGTTTTAAGTTCGTTGTTTTTGCAAGTTGACTTTGGACAGTAAAAAAAGAGGACAGCCTCTATGGAATGGTTTCGATTTTGGTGCTTGAAATAGTAAAACAGCTACAGGATTACATAGTGAAACTGAGGCATTGACCATACAAGCAGCTGATACGTGATTCAAAACTCACATGAAAAAAAGACCATTAAACAAATAGACAATTAGAGCTAGCTAAATTGAAAAACCATGTTCATAACAAAAACCACCATCATTCGTTCAACACCAGATGGTATTTAATATTGAACACCTACCTGAGAATCAAATAATGGAGCTAATCAAAACTTTCTATCCTAATTACCAATCTCCACTAACTATTCTTTTTTTTTTTTTGGTGTCTTTGTGATCAACAAATGACACATTGGACTGGTGGGATTGATATTGATGGATAATCATCAAAACAACGCGTCTCAGGATGCGGCTCAGGACACGGCTCATAGTCCACCAAATGTGCCTTCTTCCCTGTTATAGTTCGCCGTGATTATATCTGTCTTCCAATGTTTCCTCAGCCTCAAAACCAGCAAAACTGGGCCGATCGGACCAGTTACGGTCATCTCGGGCCTACTGTTATTTATCGAAATGGAATTAATACCTATAATAACAGAGTCAAACATATTATATTACTAAGTAAACTTCTTACGAAGATCTGAGAAATGAATTGAACACACAATCAACAGTTAGAGAACGCACATATACTACACATATACTACTACACTCCCACAATTATAAAACTTAATTGAAGGCCTGCTTAAGCTTTATATTTGCAATTTTGAATTATTTACTGGTTAAACTGATATTACAATTCAATTTCAACTTATACAGTTGAGATATATAGAATCCAAAGACTATTGTTCATGGGTTTTCATGTTTCGCCATTGGTAAGGAAAAAAAAATAAGTATTCAACATTTGGCATTTTGGTTTATGAACTTTTGTTGGTCAAACCCGCACATTTGGATTGGGTTGTACCAATTAATGTGCTGATGTGTAACACACAAAGCCATCAGGAGATTTTAGCCTACTAGTACATATTAAAGCCACTCATAAAGAAAAAATAAAAAAATGATAAAATTAAGGTTTTGCAATAGGCATAGGTTTAAACCTCTTTTTTGATCCCCATAGTAAAACCTGATAGTAGTTGTTCTTGAAAAAAAAATTGCACTTAGCTAGTGACATGGTGACAGTAAGCTGATTCTCAAAAAACTGGGGTGTTAAATACCGCCCTATTTTTCTAGATACCGCCCTGAATCATTTTTTTTTTCCAACTTTACCCTTATTACTTTATAACCCTACCTTCTATCTCTCTAAGTAATTAGTGTACAATTTCAATTCTCAAATCTATACCATCGTCTCCAAAATCTTCCAACGAAACGTTATTATTCGATTAACAACCTGCAAAAAAAGTAAATAATAAAAATTAATTTTTGTATACTATTTTTTTTAATGGGACCTACGACGCGTAGGTCCCAAGGAGCACGTTGGGACCTTGGCGGTGTAGGTCCCAACCTGCGTTGGGACCTACAATAGACAGGTCCCACTGATTAGAGGATGCCACGAGTTTCAGTGGCACTGATAAGGTCCGTACATATACAATTTTTCATCTTTCATACTGCCATCCTTCTTGTTTAGTCTCTCTTTAAATTATCAGATTAGAGGAAATGAGTTTCTAACGGGCTAACAAAATATAACCTTGTCAAGGGTGCGCTACTACTACGTATCCAGTTGACCAAGAGTTTGGTTTTTTCAAAAAATCGATCGATACGTTATGACGTGCGTTCTTTTTGCGAAAAATAAGCTTGTCAACCCCTGATTCACTAATTGTCATGTAGAAGTTCAACAAGTGTATCGTACACTCTGTATACATGTACATTCTCAGCAATTCGATTTTAATAAGTAATAACTGACAATTCTGGATCACTATGACACTAATTGATACGAGTAGGACTTTAGGAATGTTTATATACGTAGAAAATACTAGCTAATAGATTCACAACACATGAGATTATGGACTTCCTTTGATACTACGTAGCAATATATGTACGGACCTTACCAGTGCCACTGAAACTACATTCAGAGATTTGTGAATATTAATAATATGGTAGATTGGTAGTGATTCCGATTAGGAGCATAAAACAGAAGATTAGGTGAGAGGCATCTACTTTCTCCAGATATGTCGGTCCATGATTGGTGAGTCCGTAAACAGCCGCCCTTCATGCAAATTCAATACAATGTCCGCGGTGACACCGACCTTTTTCCTACGGCAGAAATAAATAAAATCTACAAAAATATCAGTTTTAAGTCCAAAAGTTCTTAAGCTAGTGGTTACGATCGAGACTACTATACGGACAGTAGATCAGTGCGGTTGTGTTCCCTTTTCGAAACTATTTTGCCGGTAATCAAACATGATCTGATCTATTTTCACGGAGTTCAATTTATTTAAATTATTGGATAATCATATTTTCTAGTTACTTCAGCTTCATTGTTGTTGATAAGTTCAATTTAGTTTTTCTTTTAAATTTTGGTACAGTGTTTTTCAGTCAACTGCATAATTAAGCTGTATTATCATTTCAATTAACTCCAATTCAGTTTTATTTAGTTTAGTGTATTTTAAGTGTCCAGTTAAGCTAATCTCTTGAGCAGACGAATGAGCTAAGACCTACAAATAGAAGGAGTAGATATAAGGTAGAAACAAGTAAAAACTCATACTAGAAGTATCGTATAAGATTTACCAAATTAAATAGAATAGCAAAAGAAACGGAAAAGGGAAAAAACAGCCTAAGGAACACAAAGCTCAATTGCATCCAATTTTGTCAAAGGAAACAAAAGCCATCTACAAGTCCACTAGACTACTAGTACCACTTTAATTAGAATAAAATTGCGGCAAACTACTGGAGAAATAAGGAATGCGACGAAGTGTACGAGTGTATGTATCAAACAAAAAGGATTGAATGAAACTTTTCCGCACTTGGCTAAAATCTTAACTTAAAGTCTTCAAGTTCAGTATTAGCGTTGGTAAGCCAAGGGGAAAACTAACAGAGATGCAAAGGAAACCAGGAGAAAGGAGCACTTGGAAATCGGGTCATACACTGAATCTTTGTACGAAAAGTGCGCTTAAAATTGGTGAAAAAGAGAAGGGGTGGGGGGAATGCTGGGGAATGGCATAGAAACAGATTCAATGAGTAGGACTCCCAATGCAAAAACTGATCTCAATTCTCCTTCCACAGTTGAAAAAACAAATAGAGCCAAGCTTACTACAGATCCTAGACATCATTTATGTCAAAACAAGATGTAAGCGAAATGGTAATTAAGACCAGATTGACACCATCCGAATTCAAAGTTTCACAAGGGCCACATGATTACGACAAAACTATGCGAAAATGATGCAAGTAAAGAGGATCATTGACAAAAATTAGACGAAGTAGTTTCTCCGATGCTTGAGCATCTCATTATACAAAAGAAATCGACACCAAGCACCCCCATTGAATGTGAATTTACACTCAGGTTGATGTTGTTGATTATACAAAAGAAATCAAAAAGAAAAGAGCATCAAGAGCTTATTACTCTGCAAGTCTGTAACGGATAGTCGGATAGTACTTGACCTCTGACTTTACTGAACTGCTGTGTACCTAATCTAAAGTGCAACAAACTTTATTAAACCTCACGGAACTGAACTATTGTACATGCACACCTGACTGTAAATCTGTGTGCCAGGAATCTG